>JADLZN010009783.1:0-34862 GCA_018155175.1 Sinocyclocheilus anophthalmus
GCTGTTTGTTTAAACCTCTTAAAAAGATGTAAAAATATATATTTTTTAAAAACAGTAGTTGCAAGTAATATAAATTTAAACAGTCAAATTTTATTTCAAGGTCCAATTCTCGCTATTAAAGGGGTCATATAATGCTTTTTTTTTAAGATCATTATTTGGTGTAACAGAATATGTTGACATGCTTTATGTTCAAAAAACACATTATTTTCCAAATACTGTACCTTATTGTAGGTTCCTCTATGCCCCGCCTCTCTCAAATGCTTAGTTTTCTACAAAGTCCCTCCTTCCGACAAGCTCAGTCTGCTCTGATTGGCCAGCTGACCCAGTGCATTTTTATTGGCCGAACACCGCAAGCACTCGTCGGAAATGTAAACGCCCCTTAACCATAAAATCGCGAGGCTTCATCTTTCAAATAATGTAAGACAGAGCCCGAAAGACAGAGTCGTGTGACAGACACAGTGATGAAGTTGGTATGTGTTTGCTGTACACAAGCCACGATTAAGACAGCTGCCTCCACTGTGAGTGTGACCCCTGCTCTCTCTCTCTCTCTCTTTGCTCTCTCTCTCACTCAATGCTCTCTCTCTCTCCCCCGCTCTCTCCCCCGTCTCATCAGCTACTCCGTCTCTCACACTCGCGCACACACACACACACAAACACAATGTGCAAAACTCCGCATTTGAACAGTCAGTTGCAAATACTTAAACTAATAACAAAACGTAGCTGATTCAGAAGCGCCAGATTGTCATAGCAATGTCAGAATTACCTTCTCTCCTAGGTTCACGAAACGGTTGTTTATAAAATGCATTGCTGTTCTGTTGTAGTATCTTAAAGTTCATAAATGCATCTACTTTCTGGAAGGCCAAATGAAGTGCTTTTGCTTTCACACTGAAACACCCAGCGTCTCCCTGACATGCTGCTTCACCACTAACTGCTGTTACTGAAACCAAGCCTTCTTTCTTTTGCGTGAACATTTGAGCAGCGTTACGCAAATCTTCCCACATAGTGAGGTAGATTTGTGGGGCGTGTTAGAACGGGCTGTTTTAGGGGGGCGTGGCAGAGTTTTTTAACTTTGATAAAGAATATCTCTTTGTTTTTTTTTTGCAACTTCAGGGATCTTATCTATGCCCAATCAGCTTGTAACACTCCAAGAGAAAGGAAAAAATGAAATCGCACCATATGACCCCTTTAACCTAAACCATTAACTACGACTTGCCTCCATGCCTACGAATTTTGCTGCTTATTAATCGTTAGTAGGTAGTTGTTGAGTTAAGTCTTTGATCGGATTAGGGATGAAATATGTGCTTTATACTACTACTAAACAGCCAGTCTTTACTAAGTATGCATGCTTTATAAGCAACTATTAAGAGTGAGAATTGGGTCTCCCTATACTAAATTGTTACCATTGAACCTAGACAACAGTTTGTTTAATTCATAACAGCAATACGTTGAATAAATGTTTTAAATCGAGCTGCAAAATAATCAGCATCCTTTTTGTGTTCCACCAACAAAATATAGTCCTGAACACATGATGAAATTTCATCTTTTTTTTTTTTTTTTGGGAAACGAGTGTCCCTTTTAAGTTTCTGGTCGCACTAGTCTTGTCTTGATTTGTACAGGTACATTTTTCAAAAGCGAAGAGCATCAAATAAGACATTCAGATCGTTAGATGAAACATTTTGAATGTCTGAAATGGAATATACTGTTTCGTTATTGTGTCCTCTTCTACATTAAAGAGAATGGGATTTGCCCTGACGGCATGACCTCACATACAAAAAAAAAAAAAAGCACATGCTGGAGTCGTGTGTGTGTGTGTTTGTGTGTGTGTTTGTGTGTGTTTGTGGTTTTTTTGGGTGTGTTTGTTTGTGTTGTTTGTGTGTGCGTGTGGTGTGGGATGTGGGTGTGTGAGTGGTCTACAGACATTTTCTTTGTTCTGCTCCTTATCACAGCACATCATTATGCTGTCACACCATATACACACAAGAGAACAAGCCCGCGTTTTGAAGCTGACAGGGTGAATGAAAATGTAAATTGATGTATTGATCTAACTTTTATTCCGAGGGATGTGGTGTTTGTTTGTTTGTGTATGCATGCAGGAAAATGTGTGCACATGACGCCACATTATTCCACAAAATCAATATGAGTGTAAAATGATGTGAATATCTTCATCCTGAGCTCACTGGCCAGTTTATGTACAGTAACCTGTGTGTGTGTGCGTCTATGTGTGTGCGTGTGTGTGTCAGCGTTACGCTTGGTAGACACAAAAATAACACACAAGAACAGTGAGTACACAAAAATACTGTTAACCCTCCATGAAATATGGGGGTTTCCCAAGAAGCGGGAAAATTCGGAGAAGGAGAAATTGATGTGTTTCCTGAACACATGCACCTGTTTGACAGTTTTTATGAAAATGTGTGTTTGTGTTGCAGGTGATACTCTGTAAAGGCCTTTCACATTAACCCTTAATGCTGTTGACATTTATAGTCCCTGATGCCTCGTGGAGGTCATTGATGGCTTTCTCTTTAAATGCCACATTGTAAAAATGACACTTTCTTCTCTCTCCTCTGCCATCCCATAACCGCCAGCGATCTGATAAAAGCGGGATTACGACCGACCAACATCCATGAATACTTTGACCTTTCACCTGTCCATTTGCTTTTAACAACTTGTTTTAACTGCGCCTGTTTCACATAAATATCCCAGCCTTTAGAATTCATCCGCAGTTTTCCAGCCATTCCGAAACAGCGAAGAGCCTGCATATTTTCCTTATGTATTCAGTGTCTTATCCCTGATCTGCTCACGAGACCAGTGTTTTTATGTTCCCGTCTAGTTCTGTGAAACTTGATTCCCATCTTGATTAGCTATTATTGCTTTCAAGTCTATGTTGAAAAAAAAATTTGAAATAATGCTGGGACTTGAATTTGCATTCATTCGTCGTAATTGCAATATCATTATTATGTGGAGGGATTGTTGACCTGTAAGCCAAGCAAGCATGGTTTACTCAACCCCTCTAAAGATTCACATGCCGGTGCTGTTAAACACAAACTGTATTCAATGTATCACTTTGGCTTAACACAGATCATTTAGTGCTTAACAAGATTTATTAGGAGTAATTTTAGTACATGAGGAGATTATGAAAGTGAACGAACAGAGAGAGAGGGTGAAAGAGAGGATCATTTTTCTTCCTTTTGCTTAGATGCTGAGGTCAGGGGTGTTTCTTTATTTATGTACTTACTTATTTACTTGCTTATTTACTTATATTTGCGCCAGTGTAAGTCATAGAAAGAAATGACCAAAATCAAAGCCTAGCTTTCTTTGTTGTGAATGTCATAATTATAAAGATGTGATCATCTGTGATGCAGTTTTCATTCACATTTGCACCCAATATCTATGCAAGCCTGTGTTTGTCACAAAATAAAAACATCAAAAAGATTATTTCTGCTCTTTATCTCGCAATTCTGACTCTATTTCTTGCAGTTCTGAGTTTATATCGCAGAATTTTGAGTTAACGTCTTGCAATTCAGACCTAATTTTGTAGATGGAAGGGTCTGTCTGAATCACTAAATGCATTTAGTTAATAGAATATTCATTTTGTGAATGCATTTGGGGAACAAACTAGGGAAAAAAATGGCTTAACTCAAAATTCTGAGATATATAAACTCATAATCGCAAGAAAATCAGAAATGTAAAATAAAAAATAACAAAATCAGATTTGTGATATATAAATTCTCATTTCTGAAATAAAATTGAGAATTATGAAATGTAAACTCATAATTGAGATACATTTTAAATTGTGAAAAATAAAGCCATAAGTGTGCAAACAAAAAATATATATATATTTTTAATTCCTATAGATATAAACTCACAATTCTGAAAAAAAGAGAAAGACATTTGCGAGACAGTTGTGAGATGTTAAGATGAGATGTTGCAAGATATAAACACCTTTAATAATTACCACAATAATTGCCATTTTTATTTCATGGTGGAAACTGACTAAATAGATAATAAAGCATCCAAATCCATTATTTCAAGTGTTTCTTTATTTTTCCTTTGTCAAAGGAATACAAACACATTTTCTAAGTAATATTGTTTTAACTGGTAATAAAAGAGTGTTTCCTGTGTCCCTCCTGTTTTTCCCTCCATAGCCTTTCCACCCTCATCTTTCTTATGAACAACAGCCGTTTTCCCTTATGAAGAGCGCAATGAACTGTGAAAATTTTTGTTGTTTTTGCATGTGATGCACATCAGGTGTGTTTAGGTACCTGTGTGGATATATGAATGCAGTTGGGTGACTTGTCTTTATCACTCCACGTGTAGGTGTCCATGCATATTAAAACTACCTTCACTTTTTTGAGAAAACAGAGGAGAGTATGTTTCCCGTCAATCAAATCACACCTCTCATACATATCCATAATATATTATAGTATATAATGGTTTTTTAACTTTCCTCTATAACGGAAACCCATGACAGGTGCTCATAAGCATGTCCCCGAGCTTTCCATAAGTAAATGTCACTAAGACTTTTTTTTAAATAACACAAGCGCAAGCTGAAAATCAAGATATTGTGTCAAGGCAGCCTGTACAAATAACTGAATCCTGATGCCGTGCAATATTTCTATAACCCAGGGGATTTCTCATCCCTGGCTGCATCTGCTGCAGTGACAGAGCTCAATGTCTTATAAAGTGTGTGTTTCCACCTGTCCAGAGGCTAATGCATGTTTTTCCACATGATAAGTCTGATATATCTCTGTCACTTGCAGCTATACGGTATCAGTCTAGCCATCGCTGGATGCTCATATAGGAAATCATTGGCTTGCTGTAATGACCTTTTAATGGTTTCTGTGGGAAACGAATGATCCATCAGCGTGCGTTAATTAAAAACGACCCAAACAGGAATGAGCTCTAATTGCCTGAGATATTTGAAGGAGGGTTTCTTTAAATGTACATGATCGTTTCCTCTGTCAGCAAAGCGTTTTGAGCGATTTATTCTAATCCAGTGTTCATTTGATTAGACGGAAAAGGAAATGACACCTAATCAACACTGCAGCGGTAAAACCCATTATAATCAACAATATGGGATTTCTTACTGATCAAACTGCGCCGTGGCCTAAAAAAAAAAAGGTTTTGAACCACTGATCTAGACCACCTAATCCCCTGCCATTATAAAGCCTGGAAGAGACGGACATTTTTTATATAACTCCGAACTGTATCGTCTGAAGATAAAGTCAATACACCTAGGATGGCTTGAGGATGATACATCAAGGTTAATTTTAATTTTTGGATTAACTAGAATGTATAATTAGTATTATTATTAAGCCTTATTGTTAGTGGTCTTTGTATAACAGCCCTTTACATTGTAACCTTTACAGACAATTGGATGTGTACTGAAATCTGAAAATGCTGCCTCACATTGTACAATGATGCAACACCATAAGTGAATCTAACGTTTGTGCACATCCCATTCTATTAAGCTGCCCTCATCCTGGTGGGCTTTTTCAGAGATATATATGCTATATTTCTCACAATCCTGTTGCATGCAGTTTCCTGGCTGGTGGAACTAATAAATAATAAATATATATATATATATATATAATATAATATAATATATTATTGATTGCTGGAATAAGTAAATTTGAATCGAAAGAGTAAAGTAACAGTATCAATAAAGCTCATTTGAAGCTGTTCTATATCATTAGACATAATTCGTTGTCATTGCTTCATTGACTTGACAAGACAGCAAGATAAAGGGGTTGAAATACCTCAGGTTGACAGCCCTGTGCCAGGGCTTACGAGAACAGACCCTCACGTAGTCTTTTTTGTTTATGTTTTCCAGAAACTTCCCATACAGCCGCTGGTAGCGCTTTTTGGCATCCCCGAAGTAACCCAGATACTGAGAGGAAGCAGAGAGGAGAAGGGGACAAAAGAGGACACAACATTTAGAAACTTATAGTGACAACTTAAAATACAAAAACAAAACAAAGCACACAGAATCACCAATCACTTAAAGTTGTGCTGATAAATACTGTACTATCCAATGAGTACAGTTCACATTACTACATCATTTACATTTATGCATTTGGCAGATGCTTTTATCCAAAGCAACTTTGCATTCAAGGTATACATTTTATCAGTTCATGCATTCCCTGGGAATCGAACCCATGACCTTGGTGTTGCTAGCACCAAGCTCTACTGTTTGAAATACAGGAAGGCTAGATTTGAACAATTTCTGAAGAAAATGTGAGTGATGCTTAATGCCACAATGCTAGGGTGTTCTGTGGTTGCCATGATGTTGCTTTGCGGTTACAAAGGTGTTATAAATGGTAGTTTGATAATGTGCTGCGTAGGTGAATGGGATTAGCCTGTTTTATATTCCATCAGACAAAAATAGAAAGTCTGATAATTCTGAAAATTAATAGTAACTTTACAAGTAGAAATTTTGTAAAATCACAATAATAACAGTGATGCTTGCCATGGCAAACAGCACTATTAAGTAAGAAGTGAACCTATAGAACAGAAGAAATAGCTGAAACATTGTGTGCTGCTTTTTTACAAATGATGTGATTGGTCATGACTCACATTACTAGTGGCACAAAACTGTCTTTGTCCATCCTTAATCTCGGGGGAAAACTTCTGTAGCAGAGCTTTCTGTACACGCCAAATGGGAGGGGGCTCTCGTCCTGTCTGCAGGGCCAACTAGGGAGACACTCAAAATTAAACCTACATACCACATCACATTATTTATCTGCACATATGTATTATACACATGCTGACTAAGATCTAAAAAGAAAGAGAATGGACTGCTGTACCTTCAGACTCCTGATGTCCTCAATTCGCACCACAAACTCATCTCTCTCTCTGAAAATACCCTCGCCTCCACTCTCACTCTCATCCTCATCAGTCTCACCAACAATGGCAGCGCCGCTCTGTTTCTGTGCCAAGTGCAATGGTAGAATTTGAGGCGCAGGGGGCTCTTCAGGAGAGGCGGGCTCTGCAATGGACTCCTGTACCAGAGGTGGACTGGGCGAATGTGGGCTAGAGGAGAGAGCAGGCTCTACAGGAGGAGGAGGTAGAGGAGAGAGGACAGGCACAGAGGAAGCCACAGGACTGAGTGGAGGCGATTTCTGAGAGGGGGAAGGATTGTCCTCCTGTGGAGGGACAGGAGAGGGAAGGGGGAGGGGTGAAAGCGGTGATGGCGAGGAGGTGGAGGAGGGAGCATGGGATGATGGGGAAACTGGGAGAGAAGGGGGAGCTTGGGCTTCAATAGCTTCTTTGAGTGAGTCTGCAAGAGAGAACGGTACTCTTAAATTTTCAACCACCCACAGTATTAACAAAATAACAGCAAGTGTTAAATTGTGTCTTAATAATGCCCTATTTTAACAAGGCACAGGTGTTTGTGAAGCTGCTTAAGTCATCCTACTTTCCAAAAATGACCCTCACCTCCAACTTTGGGGACATTCAGCAGCTCCATATCTGAGACTTTCTCTTTCTCTTCTTTGTCTTGCTCCACTTCCTCTTCTAGATCCTTCTCTTTTTCTTCCATTTCTTCTTCCTGCAATCTTGCAGGCTCAACGGAGTGGGTGTGGGCATGTGAGGGCGAGTGTATATGCAGTGGTGGTTGAGGGCTGAGGGCTGGTGGCTGCTGTGTTGGTGTCAGTGGTTCAGGAGGAGGTGGTGGAAGTGAAGGAGGCTGCATTGTAGAGGTGAGTTGAGGAGTGTCATACAGGGCAGAGATAGCAGAGGAGATGCTCTTTTGCAGGTCCTGGTTCTTTCCGACGGAGTCCTCCTCATCGGACGAGAAAGAGGGCAATGTCTCAAGGTTCCTTTTCAGCTCTTCATCCAAACGCTTGCATGGGCTAGGACAGCCACCCAAAGACAGTCCTCCATCACTTTCACCATCTCCATATCCAGATAAAGCAGCTGGGGGAGGTGGAGGTTGAGGAGATAATGGGCGAATGCCTCCAATTTTCCCAGGAGAGGCATCTTCATTTCCAACGCTGTCAGCTGACCCCGTTGACAATCCTGATGGCCTTTTTCCAGACTTTAGAAAATCCAAAAATGAGGCAACAAAGCCAGTCTTCTCTGACTCTTTCTCTTCCAACTAAATATGAAGTGACAGAATTTTTCATTAGATCAAAATGTAAAAACATGCTCACAAACACAGCTCTGGGATCTACACTGCATTCTCATACCTCTTGGGATTTGGACTTCTTGTCTTGAGGTCTGTTCATGTCAGGAACTCCGGGAGTCCCAGGGCTCAATCCCAAAGAGGGTGCTGAACCAAGGGAACCATCTGAGAGAGCCGGATCAGTGCCTGACAAGGAGTCTGTCCGCAACAAGGCATCAGAAGATGGCATGGTTCCAATAGGAAGTTTAATCTAATAAAGGGAAACAAGACATTATAGAAAATAACCTGGAACATGATCAAAGCAGATGTCCCATCATTCAAAAACTACTAGAGATGCACCGATAATAAAATTCTGGCAGACACTGATAAGCTGATTAGAGGTCGACTGATAGTGGATTTTACCGATACCGATAGCTAGGTTGGACCCCACTGGCCGATACCGATTAATCAACTGAGAGTTTTTAAAAAGGATACTGTATGGAAACAAAAAAAAAAAAAAAACAGTACTGAAGCATTCTTTGTAAATGAACAAAAATATTAATATTAAATATAAATTATATATTGATCATTAAAATTAATTCATAGTTAATTACTTTTTAATTAATGGACGCAACTAGGAAAAAACTATCGGCATGGATTTTTGCCGATAGCAGATAGTTTCGGCAATCAACTACCGGTGCCGATTAATCCGCAAAACCGATACATCGGTCGACCTCTAAAGCTGATAATTATTTTAATGTTATGGCTCATAGAGAGCATGTAATATTAAATATCCAATACTGAAAAAAACTGTTTCAAAAAACTCTAGTATCGCCCAATAACTGATATGGTCCCAATATATTGTCCATCTTCAACTACAAATGTTTGAACTCGCATCAACCTCTCTAAAATTTTATATTTGTATATTATAATTTTTTACATTTGAACCGCTTACCTTGATGGGTTTTATTGGCTCCTCATGCTGTGGCTGCTGCTGTGATTGGTGATGCATTTGCTGCTGCATGTGTTGTTGATACATCTGATTCGGGTCTTTATTGGCCATCTCCATGTCCATCATAGATTCATCCCGTCTGCCTCTGCCTCTGCCTCTTCCTCGGCCTCTGCTTCTTTCAGGAACATATCCTGTTCCATACTCTCCCATCATACCCCTAGAGTGGTGAGGTTCTGGCAATGGGCGTAAACGTGGGCGTCCACGTGGCCTTGGAGGTCCTTCTCGTTTAGGCTTTGTGGGCTTCCTGCCTCTTTTCTTCTGTCCATCTTGTGGCATCAACTGCGGAGGGGGACCAAGAGATGGGTATCCAAAATCTAGATCACCCATTAAAGGGCTTAAAGTTCCCCCTCCCACACCACTTGATTTGCGACAACTGGACACAAGGTCTGGTATGAGATCAGGAAGTCGGCTTCGGCTGTTGAGGCGAATGTCAGCTGGGACGTCAGCCTTATCCTCGTCATCTTCAAATTCATACTCCTGTGCATAGCTCTTCTTGGGCAAGGAGTTTGGATCAGGTCTTTCCTTCAGTAGATGGAAGGAACTTGACTTAAGGAGCTTCTTTGGGCGAGAGGAACAGAAGATAGGAGAGGTAAGACCCCCTGATCCAGACCCAGATCCCCCAGTACCTCCCATTTTGGCACCAGATCCTTCCCCCACTGTTCCAGTTGTCCCCATTCCAAGGTTGGCTGGTTGAGATTGGATCAGTCCAAGCTGCTCTGTATTGACTGTAGATGGGAGCTCTTGAGTCTTCAAGGAGTCAAGATCCAAATGCATGGTTCCACTGTCAGGTTCTGAGAGATCATGGCAATATTGCCCATATCCTTGGTCACTGTGATGACCAAGCATATCATAACTTGGACCTGTATTGTCTCCTCCTCCAGGCGTTGGTTTAATTCCTTCCTGCACTGCTTGGCCAGTTGCAACCCCATCTTGACCCTGCCCAGTTCCTCCTGAGCAAGTGGATTTGTACTCCTCTGTGCAGAACATATCCTCCATTCCAGGAAAGAATGAACGGTCCTCATCTGGGAGAAGAGAATCAGGGAAGCAGATGGATGTTAACGGAACAAACCTCTGGCTCTGTTGGCTTTGATTTGATTTCACTGCTGGATTCCTGGAGTCAAAGTGGGGCTCTCCTTGATGCTGGTCAAGCTGAGGTTGAGGAATCTGGGAGGTGTGAGAGGGGTGAGACTGCTCTTGTTGCTGAGAAGCTGCTGAGGAGGCCTGTGGAGGAAGATGATGATGGCTCTGTTGATTAGGATGGGAGGGGTGAGGGTGTTGATGGTGGGAGTTAGAATGTTGAGGACCTTGTGACGATTGTTGCTGTTGGTGGTGATGGTGGGATAGGTGGTGTCCATGAGAAGTAGTTGATAAACTCATGTCTGGCTCAGGAAGATATGAGTGTAACTCTGAAGCATGATGCTGCGTTGGGTGGTGAGATGAAAGTCTTTGTTGCTCCTGTGATTGGCGCCTTTCTACACTTCCTGCTGTTGCAGCTCCAGAATTTCCCCTGCTTCCTTCACCTCCTGTCCTCTCGTCCACCATTGCTCCCTCTTGGCTAGATGTCCGAGAGAGGGAATGCTCCAGCATGTCTAGTGAAGACACTGTGTTAGACTTAGGGCGGCTCTGGTCTTGCTGCTGGGTACCATGACCATAGTGACCAGCTGCTTCCATAGCCTGGGACTGAAGCTGGAGTTGGAGCTGGGATGTCTGGGGTTGGGAATGGGTCTCTGCTGACACAACTCCCCCAGTGGCTTCCATAAGGGACTGCTGGCTTACAGAATGCTGCTGTTGCTGAGGGTCTGTTTTGCTGCGGGTGTGGGACAACACAGACTGCAACAAATGAGGGGGTTGGCGAGACTGGTCAGTGGGAGAGTCCATAAGTGGCTGTGACTGGGAGTGACGTTGTTGATGTTGTTGTGGATGTGACTGATGATGCTGAGTTTGCTGTTGATGTGCCTGTTGATGCTGATGGTGATGTTGCTGCACATCAGGTGTCTTACGCATGTAAGCCATATCTCCTGAATCTTGAGTTTTTTTCTGAGGATCCATGTGCGGGTGAGAGTGTAGGTGTGGGTGCGTGGGTGTATGTGGAGTGTGTTGATGGTGGGTGGTGGATTGTTGAGGAATTGAGTGTTGGGAATACGGGTCATCCCGCACATAGTGCACCACAGATCCCAAAGAATCATGATGATGGTGAGGATGGGAATGTGTTTGATCTGAACTCCCTTGTCCTCCATCACTTACAGTTCTGTTGCTTTTCTGCTGTGGTTGTTGTTGATGTTGTTGTTGGTGCTGTTGCTGTTTCTTTAGGGACATCTCCAACTGACTGTCCAGTCCAGCTCCACTCCCTGTGTCAGAGACAGCAGCATTAGAGGTGGCACTATGTGTTCGAATAACACTTTGAAGGTGGTACCTCTCTTCTGAGCTTTTGCTCATCTCATAAGCAAGCCCCTTATTTCCATCCTGAGCCTGAAGGACTGGAGGCTGCTGGGTGGGCTGTATGGAATGATGGCTTTGAGGAGGATGGTGATGGGATGCTTGAGGAGCAGGACTCTGGGCTTGAAGAAGGTGCTGGATGAGGAAATCATCATCAACATCATCGTCCTGTTGTGACCTAGACTCTGCTACACCAAGTATGCTGTTATCAGACTTTGTTTTGGGAGGAGCAGAGGGGTGATAGGGTTGTGATCGAGGTCCTCTTGTGTCTGGGTACCCTTGTGGAGAAGGCAGAAATGAAGGTGAGAGAACAGAAGATAGATATTTGTTGGATCCTGTTCCAACAGGTGACTGAGCAGGTCGTGAAGGTGCAGGAGAATGCAGACCAGGACGGATGATTCCAGAATTGCTAGATGGAGATGGACTTGAATCAGGGATGTGGTAAGATCCACCACCTCCTCCACTACCACTGGCTCCAGTTCCTGTACTGCCTCCACTACTACTACCACCAGTTGTTCCACCACTTGCTCCTGACCTAAGAAGGGCAGGAGAGTGTCCTGATGCACCATAACCCATTGAGGGACTTCCAGCACCCCCTAAAGATGGTGGCAGAGACCCATAACCTGAATCAGTCCCATATACTGCTTCTGCTGAAAACGACTGACTTCCCAAATTCCCATACCCTTTAGCCACTCCAGAGGTCCTAGCTGAAGGAAGATCATGAGTCTGTGGAGAACTGAATCCCCCATATGACTGGGAAAGGTGTGATGGGGGAGGCTGACTTGGAGAGAAAGACTGGGGTTGTGGATGAGGAGGGGTCTGGCCCGTTAGACCACTCGATGACTTGACTGGAGCAACTGGTGATCCATAACCCGAGAGGCACGACTTGGGAAGGGTTTGCTGGGTGGAATTAGAGGTGCTCTGAGGGGCCTGGGAATGTGACTGGGGTGGAGGAGGTACAGTCTGGGTTGGTGGCTGTTGTCGAGAGGATGCAGAGGCAGAAGTGGAGGTTGGAATGGAATTAGACTGACGAGCACTAGCAGATGCAGAGGAGGAGGAAGAGGATGAAGACGAGGATGAAGCTGAAGAGGCAGAGGGTGGTGTGTGGGGGGTTCTGGAAGAGGATGCAGATCCAGAAGAGGAGTAACCACTACTAGAGCTGCTCTTTGTCCCCTTTCCAGTCCCACCAGAGGATGAGGATGACGAGGACCCATAAGAAGGTTGGATTATTGGTCTGTACTGTTCAGTCCTGGGGGAGGGTTTATGGTCTGAGGAAGGACTGTGTTCACCTAGGGGACTGCAAGAGAGGCCAACATGGCGCGTATGAGTGGCTTGCTGATATCCTGACATCCCACAGCTAAGGTAGTGCTGAAGAGGGTGAGGGTTGGATGAGGGGGCTTGTGCTGGAGAGGGACGTTGGTAGTGTTTAATTACACTGTCTTGTCTTGGTACTGTCCGCTCTTGGGATGTTGGCTGAGGTGGAGCAGGGGTAGAGGAAAACACAGAGGCACTGTACAACTGGGAGGACTGGTCTTGAAGCTGGGAGGACAACAAGTTGAACTGATGAGACGGCATATGGCGGGCAGAAACTGAGGCTGCAGAAGAGGCTTGTGCAGATGTGACCCCACCCCCAGTTGGATCATGACTTCCACGGTAGGCCACAGCTGCACCCTGTGATGACAACAGGCGGTCAAAGCCAAGGCTTGATTGTGAAGGTGTCTTGATGTGGAGTAAAGGATCATGGGGTGACAGGAGGCCATTGGAGGTGGGGCTGAAAGTGGGTGTGTCCTGTAAGGACAATGAGGGGGACACACCAGGAAAGGACCGCCCTGAGAATGGCGCTGGGTGCTGATAGGCAGACAAAGCAGAAGAGGATGGGAAGGATCCAGATCCAGGAAGGGCACCAGAGATGAAAAGCTCTGCAGGGGCAGGTGTGTGCATGGCTAGAATTTGGAGAGAGAGAAAAAAAAACACAGAAATGACAAAAGCTAAGGCTAAGAAAACATACTAAAATAATAATTTAAAAAACGTAATAAGTACAAAGACAATACTGGCTTTCGACATCTGTGCACACTGAGTTATTACAAGAGCCAATTAATATTTTTTAATATGTGGCTTACAAGTTGTTGCTATGGCAACAGTGTTGGCAGTGCTGGCTGAATGCACTTACAGTTTACCAGCATTTCCTCTTTATATTCTATACATCTGATGCAAACAGTGACTGTGCATTCTTGATCTGATGCTTATCAAATATGTTATTTAATTTATTTGTACGTTATTCAAATATACCTATGCAAAATTCATACAACTCAGTAAGCCAAGCTTACCAGTCTGCCATGATGGAGTGCGAAACTGAGATAGGAGGGATGAGGCAGATGGAGGTGGCTGTGGACCCCGGGACTCTAGTGCAGATATAAGGTTCATAACCGATGGATCTGGGCCTGACGGACTTGCGTGGTGCAGCCCAGCATCAAAAAGTCCAGACAGGCCTAAGAAAAACATACATGGAAAAACAAGCACGTAATGAGCACATTTTGGCAAATACTGCTTTAATTCTATACAAAACACAGATCAAACATCAAAAGTATTGGTGCTTCAGTAACAAGTCAATTCTGCAATCAAAATAAATGTAAAAATCCCAGTCTCTCTACGATATCTTTAACACAGAGTACGACAACAATTTTGTACCCATTGCTGATAGGTGGCTGCTTCCAAATGCTCACGTCTTCTGCGCATACTCCAATTCACATGCACTTCTTGGTCAAAATGCTTGTCTTGGCAAAGTATTGAAGTAAACAGTCGATTAGGTCTTAAGTGAATGTAGGCCTGCTTCTCAGTCAAAACTCTTACAGCATTTATTCATATACTAATATATTATATTTTGCAATCATACAGCGCAGACTATCAAGTAGTTTTTTTTATTGCATGTGATAATTATTTTTTACATTTCTGAACATTTAATTGAATATACTTGATCCTGTTGTTGGATACCTGAAAACTGCAAGCATTGTTTACTTAATTTTTTATTAATCTTTATTCTATTGCTTGTAATTTGTTTATTATTGTCTGTATGCTTGTTTTCAATAAATAGTTAATTACATTCATATTTCAAATTATTTTGCTGTGATATTTGGCTGATATTGGTATTGACGACTGAAATTTTGGTATGGTGTGTGACAAGCCTAGTCTTGACTTATACATCATTGCTGCAAATCAATCATGGTAGTCGGAAGGTAGGACGAGATCATGTGATAAGCTCTATGATATAAGCTACTTTTGGGCACATTGTGCATACATCGCATACCACAAGTGCTGTGGTACTATACACATCAACTTGATACAAAGAAACCAAACCAGATGTTTGAACGTGAAGTCAAAGTAGTGTCACTCACCCAGGCTCCTTCCAGCTGCACCCCAAGCCCCACCCTGGCCAGATCCACCAGGATGGTGATTGGTAGCATAACCCTGCAGGGGATGGGGAGTGGCGTAGGCTTGGCGATGAAGAAGTTCAGACTCTGGATGTGATGATCTAGAGCTGCCGTACACCAAGCTGACGAGACCAGAGATCACCAGTGACTTTAGCATTGATTATCAATGATGCTTGCAGCAAGTGTAAAAACTTAGTCATTAAACAGTTTGCAGTTTTCCTATGGTAATCTCTGTACAGCAATGCAAAACCAAGTTTGTTAATGAGCAATATTTAAGTAGCAATTCTGTAAAGGGTATTATACTGGTATATATAACTTGTAGGCTAATTCAATTCTATTACATTCCATAATCCAAAAATTCATATATATTTTTTAAAGTTGTTTTTTAATGCATAGATTTGTAATATTTGACCATTTTTTTTTTATCACTGGTGCATCCTAATATTTAGATATCTGGAGCTGTATTACAGAAACATCCTAACTTATCCATATCTTATATATCAACCATGGCGATTTCACTTAGGATGTCATTCAGAACACTTCTCAGATATTAAGATCATAAACTTCCTCATACAAATAAAAAAAAATACATAATTAACTATAACAATCCTGAACAGTATTTCTGAGATATTGAATTTATACTTTAAAAAAATGAATGTAGTAACACAAATCTTAATTTGACCTCAGAAACTGCTCAGTAATATACTGCAATAACGTTTTGTTGGAAACATATTCTATATTATAAATGATTAACAATGTTTTATTAACATTATTATTATTATATTTAGATATTGTGGGTTGTATTACAGTAGTTTATCCTTATCTTATCATGGGGATTTCACTTAGGATCTCATTTAAAGCATTGAACTTCTCAGATATTAAGATAGGAAGACTATGTAATAAGGCAGCTGGACAGCATTTTTTAGATATTAAATTATACTTACAAATAAAAGAAAATTAATGCAATAATGCAAATGTTAATCTGAACTACATCCCATCAGACACGAGCCACTGTCACACTGTACAATAATGCTTTTGTTCGAAATATAAGCCTATTTCCATATTATTAATCGTTATTAACGTGTTTCATTAGCAATATTGGATTTTTTTATTATCTTTCCTGTCACTGTTATGTGTGTTCTGATGATGCATGAAATACAATGCAGGAAAAAGGACATAGAATTATTAAAATACGAAATCGCGCAACATCAATCACGCCTTTTTTTAATTAAAAAGCAAAGCATGTTTTTATTAACGCAATGAATTGTTGACTGGTATGCATGTCCTGATCTGTGACAGTGAGCATAGCATCGGAGGCTAACTAACTCGTTGGCAAAGCAGCGCAGGGCCCCCCCTACACCAGATTCCACAGGGAAGCGCTTCGTTAGCAGTCAACCTCTACACGATGGGCGTTTGGTCGTCACGGCAACTGAATTTACATCTGAAACGGTTTAATACTTTTCTCGTGGTTTTCGCTTTACCTCTAATAGCCAGGCGCTGCGACGCAGCATGTGAGGTCGCTAGCGGTTAACCGCTGAACGGAGGTGAGGTTTGGACTCTCCTCAGAGAGCTTCCTCCAGCCAGTTTCCAGCATCCTTGTTTCCCCGATTTATACAACAACGAGGAATATCATTTCAGCAATACGCATCTCCAATGCAACTGCTCCGTTTAATGCTCATGTGGTGTATTTTTTTAATCAATGGTGTCGTTTAAACTGTTAAGGCTGCGGTTCGCGTCCTTTTAAACGATCTCTCGCTCTTTTCTCAGTAGACTTGACCCTGAGCCCCTCATTCATTCATTGGGGATGCTAAACGAATCTAAGAGGGGCTCTGTAATAAAATCGTGCGAGGAGACTTCACCCCGCCCCCCACCTTTCTTCTTCTTCTTCCCTCTCCTCCCCAAACCGCACATTAGTCCATCAATCACACTTGAATTTCCAAAGCTGCAATCCCTCGCTTATTTGAATAACAATAGCTACACTAATACCTTCTGACATCCCACGCAAATGCATCGTCAGATGGGGTTTCACAAGTCTGCTCGGTCCCAAACAGCGGACATCACTCTGTGTTCTCAGCATGGCTGCACGCTTACCTCGCTTTGGCGGATCTCTCGTAGCTCCATCCGGCTCCTGCGCCCAGATCACCGAAGCCAGCTCCCGGGTAATTTCTGTCCATCGCGTCGCACTAACGCGCGGCTGGAGGGTGCGAGCGAACGGTTTCGGTGCGGAACTGTTTTTTGCGCTACAAGATCGCGGTCCCGTTGTCAGTTTTTAATCATTCTTCCTGGTGAGAGACGACCAAGTCCATAAGAGTGAAAAAGAGCATATTGAAAAGGGAGAGGGAAATGGAGGGGAGGAGATGAGTGCGTGATAGAGGGGGTGTTCACCGACCACCTCCAAAGAAATAACTCACCTCCTTTTCAGCCTTTTCTCATTTAAAACCAGGCCGAGTAATGCCATGCTCTTCAGCGAAGAATTCGGTTTAACCGATAAATTACCGACGGACGCATATGACCGTCCCTTGTTTCTCCTCCCCTTACTTTAACGTTACTTGTATGAAATATGCATTAAGGGGCATCGGCCGTTAAACAACTGCTACATTACGCATGCAACGATTTTGCGAGCGAATATCAAACGCGACATTTAAATTCCACCCACAGTGTTGTTGTGAGCTAGCAGCGCGCTAGCCCTGTCGACGCATCTAAATAAGATGGTGTTGCTGCTGTATTTGTCGGTAAACCGTGTCCCTTTCCTTCACTCGCTTCGGCTTGCGTTCGACTCAACGATTTCAAACACCGACGCCGCGTGCGGACCCCGCACGGTTCGCTTGAACGTCGAGCTCGAGGCCTCTCTTTTTCATAACATTAGTCATTTTCCCTCGAAGACGCCATATTTGAAGGCGGCTGTTTCTCTCTCTTCTCCCTCCCCTCCGTCTCGTCTGGTCCGCCTCCCCTCGGCCTCCACGGCAGCCACTAACAGAAGCTGCTCCCTCGTTTTCAACCAAAATGGTCAGAGCGGTGTTGCCAGCTAGTTTTCAGGGGAAGTTGCTGAAGGAAGGTTGATTTGTTGCTAAATGATGTTGTGATGACATTGCGTGATGACGCCATTACGTAATCACGACGCAAAATTGCGTCAAATCTCAGCAAAAACATATTTGATGTATGTTCATTTAGATTGTCGTAGCGATTAAAGCATATAAATATTAACATATACATAACTAGTTTTAATCCATGAATTATAGAAAACTTACACATTTTGAACGATTCCAATGTTTAAACTTTAAAGCGTTTATTAGTAGTTAGTTAGGATGCTGCACTGTAAGAAAAGTATAAAAAAATAATGCACAATCTACTGTGTTAATGTGAAGGATTTTTCCACAGGTTTTTGTACCTGCATTTTTAATTACACATTGTATTTTGTGTTTTCGGGTTACAACGGATCACGGATAATTCAGCAACCTTTTCCATTTTTCGGCATATTTTCATTAGTGTACTAACTCGATAAAAATCATCAGGTACAAGCGACTAACAAAGTGTTCATAAATGAAAAATAACAGTATCAAGTATTATGATTCTATTAAAGATTTATTACACAAGGCGTTTATAGCAGCTAACTTAATTCCCGTAACGTGTGTACTGCTAGGCATCTTTGGTTTCCTCTTTTTGTGTCATTTAAATGGTAAATTGTGCCTTTTTATCATTCGAGTCACTTATCAAAAGTTGCTTAAAGCTGCCAAATAAATTTTTAAAAAATAGCAAAATTTGTTGCTAGGTGCTTTTAGAAGAAAAAGCTGCTAGGACAGTCTGAAAAGTTGCAAAATTTAGCAACAAAATTGCTAAGTTGGCAACAGGGTCAGAAGCCAGAGAAAGGGGGAGCATTGGCAGAATGCACGTTTCTCACGGAGATGTCTATTTGACGTCTGCAAGATGTATTTTTTAGTGTGTTTGCTCATCTGCAATACGTCTATAGGTCGTTTCCTATCAGATGTCAAATAGACCTTTAGAAGATGCCTTTAAGGTGTTTATGATTTGTGGGCTTCGTGCTGTTGTGGTAAATTGGCCCCTCACGACCCCCACACACCTTTGACAATGACCATGAACAGTGACATTTAGCATATGTTTACATATCAGCCTGATGCCCCACTCTGTATGAAATGGCAGACCTTGTAATAATACAGTTATACCAACAGTATGACGCTTTTCACTACCCTGTGAACTGGGAAAATTGGATATTTCTACCTGTTCTGACATTTCAAATCATTTTTATTGGTGTAACCTAATGCAGTTATGTTTTTTTCAGTCATATTAAACAAAGGGATTGTTCACAACACTGTTTAATGTTGTTAAACGTTGACAGATACTGCAATGCATTAATTGCATTAATTTGTTTGGATAATTAAGATTTAATGAACAATTAAATCCTTAAAATACATTTTAAATATGTATGAAAATAATTGTATCTGAAAACTAGCCTAGTTAATTTATATGTTGCCACATAATATACAATGTAAAAAAAAATCTAAGTTAAAGATTAGAGTTTTTTTTTGTTTTCGAGCACAAAATTTACTTTTTATTAAAAAATGTATATTTGTGGAGTATGTGTTTACAGGAAAATACTATTTCAGTCTTTCTCCTTCAGTATTCAATGTTTAATCGAACATGTTACTTGCTGTAATTGTGAAATTTACTAGCCGTTTCAGAGCAAAAAAACCAAATCTGCTCAAATTTAGTTTTCAGTCTACACTCTATTAAAAGTGATTTTTCAAAGCTGTTAATAAAAAAAGATTACTTAAGTAAGTTTTTTAGGTGTGCAATGAGCAAAACGTCCTTTCTATCTGTATTTTGTTTATTAGCACATTATTATAAATTTACATTCTGGATTTGGATAAACTCCAGACGTTTCAGTGTAGATTTAGGCTCAAAAACTTGTGTGCTGGATACCAAGACTTTTTGGCATCATAGGCAATCATTGTTGGGCATCATGGGCCCAAAATACTGCAGACGCCTAAGATAACCAACACTCCTGTAGGCAGCTCATTAGGTTTTCACAGCCTTGGTGTTGAGGGAACAGGCCTTTAAGCTATCATTAAATACTTCCTGTTTTGCTGGAGTTGTGTTTAAAAAGTAAATAAAGATGGATTTATATATATATATATACATATCTATTATATATATACAGTGGGTACGAAAGTATTCAGACCCCCTTAAATTTTTCCACTCTTTGTTATATTGCAGCCATTTGCTAAAATAATTTAAGTTTTTTTTTTCCTCATTAATGTACACACAGCTTCCCATATTGACAGAAAAACACAGAATGTTGACATTTTTGCAGATTTATTAAAAAAAGAAAAACTGAAAAATCACATGGTCCTAAGTATTCAGACCCTTTGCTCAGTATTTAGTAGAAGACCCTTTTGATCTAATACAGCATGAGTCTTTTTGGGAAAGATGCAACAATTTTTTCACACCTGGATTTGGGGATCCACTGCCATTCCTCCTTGCAGATCCTCTACAGTTCTGTCAGGTTGGATGGTAAACATTGGTGGACAGCCATTTTTAGGTATCTCCAGAGATGCTCAATTGGGTTTAAGTCAGGGCTCTGGCTGGGCCATTCAAGAACAGTCACAGAGTTGTTGTGAAGCCACTCCTTCGTTATTTTAGCTGTGTGCTTAGAGTCATTGTCTTGTTGGAAGGTAAACCTTCTGCCCAGTCTGAGGCCCTGAGCACTCTGGAGAAGGTTTTCAACCAGGATATCCCTGTACTTGGCCGCAATCATCTTTCCCTCGATTGCAACCAGTCGACCTGTCCCTGCAGCTGAAAAACACCCACACAGCATGATGCTGCCACCACCATGATTAACTGTTGGGACTGTATTGGACAGGTGAAGAGCAGTGCCTGGTTTTCTCCACACATACCGCTTAGAATTAAGACCAAAAAGTTCTATCTAGACCAGAGAATCTTATTTCTCACCATCTTGGAGTCCTTCAGGTGTTTTTTAGCAAACTCCATGCAGGCTTTCATGTGTCTTGCACTGACGAGGAGAGGCTTCCGTCGGGCCACTGCCATAAAGCCCCGACTGGTGGAGGAGGGCTGCAGTGATGGTTGACTTTCTAAACTTTCTCCATCTCCCGCCTGCATCTCTGGAGCTCAGCCACAGTGATCTTGGGTTCTTCTTTACCTCTCTCACCAAAACCCGATAGCTCAGTTTGGCCGGATGGCCAGCTCTATGAAGGGTTCTGGTCGTCCCAAACGTCTTCCATTTAGGATTATGGAGGCCACTGTGCTCTTAAGAACCTTAAGTGCAGCAGAAATTTTTTTGTAACCTTAGCCAGATCTGTGCCTTGCCACAATTCTGTCTCAGCTCTTCAGGCAGGTCCTTTGACCTCATGATTCTCATTTGCTCTGAAATGCACTGTGAGCTGTAAGGTCTTATATAGACAGGTGTGTGGCTTTCCTAATCAAGTCCAGTCAGTATAATCAAACACAGCTGGACTCAAATGAAGGTGTAGAACCATCTCAAGGATGATCAGAAGAAATGACAGCACCTGAGTTAAATATATGAGTGTCCCAGCAAAGGGTCTGAATACTTAGGACCAGTTGATATTCCGTTTTCTTTTTAATAAATCTGCAAAAATGTCAACAATTCTGTGTTTATGTCAATATGGGTGCTGTGTGTACATTAATGAGGAAAAAATTAACTTAATTGATTTTAGCAAATGGCTGCAATATAAATAACAAAGAGTGAAAAATTTAAGGGGGTCTGCATACTTTCCGTACCCACTGTATATATATAATCCTTAACTATGTATCCTAGACAGGCACTCAACTCAACTCAACTCAATTTTTATTTATAAAGCACTTTCAAAACCATTAAAATGGACCAAAGTGCTGTCCCTGAATAAAAAATAATTACTAAAATACATTCAATCATAAAATAACAACAGCACATAACATCAAGAAAAACATGCAGCCAATCCCTCAAAATTCTCCGACCTAATTAAACGCCGAAAGCTTGATAAAATAAGTAGGTCTTCAAGTCCTTTTTAAATATGTCCATGCTAGCCGAGGCACCACAAGCTTAGCTGACAACTTTTTGGTTGTAGTAAAATAAATATTAATGTTCAATGTAAATATTCGAGGATGTCATTCTCACCCAGCGATGACAGAAAACACTCGCGGCAGATACAGCACAGTTTACAATGCAAAGACGCCAGATCAAAAGGGGTGAAAACGGTGTGAAAAAGAAAATGACCCTAAGCCTTCCTGCGGCTTGGACCTTAAGCTTATTCTACTTAAGACTGCATATGACCCGACTTACGTTACCAGAGTCAGTTTGCTCACGGGTGGTTCTAAATCACCATTACGGGCCTTTGATTAAAAAAATACGATTTGCATTCCGAATGGGAAGACTAGCGTCATAGCAGCGATTTCAGTTCGCGCAGGTTCTGTGTGTTCACTTCGATGGTCATCAAACTTTTCACGAGCCACGTCAGACTCGCAATATAAACAACCGCGATACTTTTGCCATGCAGTTTTGCCGTAGCTATGAATACTATATAAGCAGACCTAATCCTCATTCAATATGCAAACATAATGAATGATGTCTATCGTGTACTAGAGATACAGTCACTGAATGCCACTCTTTAGTACCCCTGGAACATCGTAACAAAATTTGAAAATGAATTTAGAGATATAAAAATATTTTTAAGTTTTTTGATCCCCCACCGACACAGTAAAAGAACATAGTTGCAAAAATCATTGAAATTAATTTCAGTTGATATGTTTGTTTGTTAACGTTTTATCCTAATCAGAAAGTTTTCATTCATTATCATGGTCAAGAATCCGAAATCTTCTATAATAATTTCCAATAAGATAATGTTTTTTAACCAATTTCTGGGTTTGAAATATATATATATATATATATGAACAGATAGATAGATATTATTGGAAAAGTAACAGTTACTACATATTATATGTATTATCTTAATATTACATATGATCTTGTGTGTGTGTGTATATACTGTATATACATATATATGCATATACTGTACATGCAGATGAGTAACAACACAAAGTTTTGACTTTGTAAACCTTGTTGGTTACTTTTATTGATGCCTATCAAACTGATTACATATACCATCCTGAATCCATTTTGATTCTCTCACTCCCACACAAACACACAAACACACACACACACACACACACATGTGCACAATAGCGAATGCATTCCAAAGGCCGTACATACACACGATGTTTCCTTTCAACGCAGATATACAAAGAACAATGTGTTCTGACATGCAGAGCACTCACCCATATAACGGTTTGACTCTCTGTGCATTGTGAACACACACTGTGCACAAACTTCCAGATGCACGATCATGATCCATTCACTCTCAGCAAATGAGATGTCACATACAGTATATTCACGGATATAGTTAAAATTCTGTTGAGGGGTTGGAAACACATTGCACGCATACATAAATAAATTGAAGAATAAATGAAACCTGGCCAGACTTAACATGAAAAAAATCAATATTGCATTGGCAATGCTGTTCCCAAGTAATTTTGTCCTGTTGTTATTTCTAAAAATACATATACTGATGTTAACCAACTGATAGCCAGCTAAGACAATACAAGTTATGATATGTCCAAATAGTTGTTCACATCCATATTAGAACCATTACCTGATGCAAACATATAATACGCATAATGCTATTAGTTTTTGCAGCATAAATGGAGAGTGATTTCCTTAGATTTGGACTGGTCAGTTTTTAATGATCACGATTTGCTTCCCCAAAACTGCATACCTTGCTTAGACTGTATGTATGTATATTATAGATATGATAAGATATGATGGTACAACTGTCACATGATATAATGAGCCTTTTAGTCCCAACTGATTTCCATACAAGAAATAAATGGAAAAGAGAGTGAGCTGACACACAGATAACTTAAAATTCACAGAGACACACAAAATTGGATCACATTTACAAGATTCGTGACAACTGTTGGGCAGAAAAGCCATTTATACAGAGAGAGTGTCCCTCTTTCAGATATATTACGCTGGATCAGTTGCATAACCGCTGCACGGAAGCCCAATGACAAAGCAGTGCTGTACAAAGAGACCAATTTCATATTTTGTACTGTATCATAATCATAATTGAAGACAAATTGTTGTGAATGTACATATTTCGTGATGGTGCGAGCAAGGTCCGTGGCCTAGACAATGGCTTATTTTGTTTCAAATACCATTCAATTTTCAGTTTCCTCTTTAGGTTGCAAGGTACAGCATATTTTCCTCATCAGATAATGTCCAGAGGAAGTCTTTCTTTTGCTGTCATTACCGTAATACTGTGTGCAAGCGTACAAGCAAGGGAGAGTTCTTTTTTTACAATACTGTTTTCTTCTTAAAGGTGAAGAGTGTGATTTTGGGGGGGAATTTGATATACTTTCTTCTATCCCAGCTTTATTCTTAAAAAAATAAAGGGGATTTTTTTGCTGTGATGCCATAGTTGATTTTGTTTTTGGTTCCCCAAAGAACCTATCAGTACACTGTTCTTAAAAGAACCTTTTTTTTTCTTAGTGCGAAGAACATTTTAATAATCTAAAGAACCTTTTGTGGAATGGAATGATTCCATGGATGTTGAAAATTCTTCATGGAACCATAAATGCTAAAAAAACAACAACATCAAGAACCAAGAGTGTATGTAGGGAAAATTTGAATTAAAAAGCAACTTTGGCTCAACCAATGGTGTTAGTTTGGGGCGTGGCTATCTGTTTGACTGGCAGATGAGGGGGAGGGTTCAGGAAATCTTGTAATTATTTTTGCATTTCCGTTCAGTGATGCTAGGGACACAAAATGTACACATCTTTAAAGAGTATTTTTTATATATATATTTATCGATTTAAATTCAAAATATATTTAAGACACGAGTCAAAAGCACATGTTTGCTTGTCTAAAAGAAAAGTGACCTTTGCCATAGATTATTTTGCAATTCCCCCAAAATATGTATTGTTTTATACCTCAGACATTCCATTCTTTCTTAAACATGGATATGTACACCTAATGGCCTTTTTTTTCAATCACAAGGAGTAATATACAATAAAATTATTTTCAATAAAATAAAATTACTTTAAATAAAATGTCAACGACTGCACTTGGTTGGCTTCAACAAAAGTCTGCAGCTTAAAGTCAAATATTTTTAATATTCAAAAATTGCTGTATTCTATTTTATACTAAAAAAAATTTCTCAAATCGCCTTTCTGTATCCTGTTTGCTATCTCTCATTACTCACAGATCTGAACTGGAATTAACAATCACTAACATTCTCAAGTCATTTTTTAGATAAAGGAAGGTTATATATTGAAAGGTTGACCTTACTATAAAGAAAGGTTGACCTTGTGTCACAGCTGTGCCAGAGGGAAGAAGCGCAGGAGACGCGGAGAAGTGTTACACAGTCTTTTAATGAACAATTACAGAGGTAAATCCAAAACAGGAACGAGGAATGACACACGAACATAACCAGTAGACCCGACTAACACTAACTGAACGGACTGGGGGTTATACACACACAGGATAACGAGGGACTAATCGAGGGGACTAAGGAGACACACCTGAAATCAAATTAACACAATCAACAAGAGGGAGAAACTGGGTCACGGGGAGCAAAACACACACAAACAGTCCATGGGCGTGACACCTTGCTGGTTAAGCTAGTTAAAAAGAGGACAAAACCATCCATTGCGGAATAGCTCATACACTCACAAATCCTCATACTCCACCAGTAAAGTTGAGTAACTTAAGCCAAACACGTCCAATAATAAACTGTCACTAAAACAAATAACAGCAAGCACTCAGGCACTAAAACAAATAAAAGGCCGCAAATTACAGAGCCCAATCAGAACAGATCCACAGGAAAGACACAGCACGACACAAGCAGTAGAAAGGAAATAAAAGCTGTATTTTGGGAACAATGTAATTTATATTATAATAAGTGGGAAAAAAAGAGAGAGACTGTCTAATTGCACATTAACAGAAGCCAAAACAGTAAATCTTTGGGGATGTTACCACAACCGTCAGCCTCTTTGCCGCTTTTCAACCATAATTAATTCAAGCTTCTGTTACTAATTAATTTGGCTCAGCTAATTAAACAAAAGAGGCACCTTGGGTTCCTATCTTTCCTTCCCTCCATCCCTTTCTCCTCTGTCCTCTGTCATTGTTCTGCTTTTTTCCTGGGATTTTCTGTGTCAGCGAGACAATTCAACCAACGAAGCCATAAAATTTGCTCTCTTCATCATACTAATGTTATCATTTCCTGTTTTATGCATGTTTGCCTTTATATATTATCTAAGGTCTAAGTACAGTGCTTCAGAGGAAGAAAAATTTAATATTTTTGTTTCACAGTGCATCATAGAAATGGTCATAATAAATATTTAAATATAAGGGGCGAGCCATCCATGTATATTTCAGGATCAGCTTGGGTAACCGCAACAAAACAGATGCTGCGAGTGGCGCAGCATAAAAGAAAACACCTAGACCTAGGGCCAGTCGCATAAACTTAGCCTCTGTGATAAGACATTGTCTTAAGAACAAATCTGACCAACTAGCAGTTAGCTAGTGCATGGATGATAAAAGCAAGGATTAGCATGTCCTACTTTAATAAAATATGCACAAAATATTCTCCTGTCCCATCTTAGTATGCAGTTCAACTACAAATGTAATTCACAATACAATTCAACTCACTTACATTTGTCCACAAAAAGGGGATTAAAAGTGGTCTATCCAAAAATGTTATTCTATATTAATTAGTTCATAAGTGCATATTAAAGTGTTTGTCTATAGTGCAAAAAGCAGTGCTATTTTAGTATCATAATACTACATTTTTGTTTAATATTTTTTTTGATTAAGCGTTTAATTATGTTGTTCCACTTTAATGCGAGTAGTTTTAGTATTTTTGTTGTGTGTTTTTGCCATTTTTAGTAAATATAGTCTATATCGTTTTTATTGTTTTTATTTATTTGTTTTAGTTTATTTAGTTTTACTTATTTTAGTAATTCAAGTTAAAATAAATTAAACTGAGAAATGATGACTTGGAAATAAATAAAATATGAAAATGAAATAAAATAATAAAAAAGTTTTTAATCTCAGTTCATGTTTATTTTATTTCAAGAAACAAGAATTTTTATTTTTTTATTTTTGTTTTTGTTTTTGGCTAACATAATAACCCAGGCAAAAAAAGACAAATGTTTCAGGAATACCAAGTCAATGCCAGCTCATCTGGGAGCCTATAAAGGACTGGACTTTGGGATGCATAGGACATAATGACCCATCAAGCCCTGGCCCAGAATTCAACACTCCAAATGGGAGATTTTACCTGGGGTTAATGTCCACTGTCTAAATGCATGCAGGGATGTCAGGTGCAATAAGTAGAGGAAAATGGCATTGGGATTGTAAAAGGTACTGGTCCAGCTTTAAAATACTGTTAGATCCTCTACTACTGAAAAGCATATCAGAGGCTCAGTGAGGTCTAACGGTTTGACAGCTACTATATTCCAAAGCAAGGTTCACTTCTACTTTGGATCTCACGCTGGGATATTGGCAAGGTCACTTCACGCCCACAGTGAAGAAAAAGACCTTATGCCTTTTATGGGCCACCTGCCACCTTCTAGAGATTAACGCATAAATTGCAGCCTCACTAATGCTAAGTATCTGCTTACCTAGGTGATGTCATTCTTCACCTTGAGAGCTGTGGTGGTGGTGAACATCTGTTGCAACTCTGCGGGACAGGGATGGAGAGAGAAGCGCTGGCAATAAACTTGTCTTGGAGCTCCTCTATTGCTTTCTGGGCAGCACTTTTTCCTTTTCACAAATCAATGTAGTGTATGGCAAAAATGTCATTTGTTTCTTAAATGTTTAATCCCTCTGGTTTAAATATTCTGCTATAGTTTTCATTTTTGTTTGTTTTTTACATTGTTAAACTGACATTTACATTCTTGAACACAGTGTGAATCAGAATAGTTATATACTGTCCCAGAAATTATGACAGCAGCAAACATATCCGTGATGCTCACTGTTATATTACTACTGTCACAATGACAGATGTTTAAGAGCTCTGTGATTGATTTAGCCACAAAGCGGGTTCAATGATTTCTATAGTTTGTTTGGAGATGTTGTTACTCTATGGTTAAACAGCACTAAGGGGATCAAGCAAGGTTGTTCTGGCCCCCAGGGGCCTCTGGTAACTGGTGATGTACTTAATTGATGAATTGATTGCCTTAATTAACGGGGAGCAAGAGCAAAGACAGATGCTCGATGCTGTTGAGCTCTCACTACAACAAAGCGATGGCCTCACGCCGCGTGGAATCATGTGGGATGTGCACCTTCATGAATGTAAAGTGATGTAGGCCTGCTTCATATAGCACTCTTGTTATGTCAGCCTGTCAACTTGTGTTAACCTCGCAATTCATTTTAAAGACACATTGCTGATTGCATTTCAAGTTCTTTTTTCAATTTCTGACTGCAGCGCTGTTCAGATACAGTGAATAAGCAAGGGTATGCAGATTTAGCTGCTTCTTTGTCAGTGCAAAAACTGTTTTTAATATTTACTTGGTAACCAGGGGCGGCATTTCCGTATGGCAGAGTATGGCAGTTGCCATACCCTAGCCCAGCCAGGTGTGCCGTGGAAAATTATCCAAACTTAATATCTCTATTATTATTTTAAATCAGAGGGTTTTTACAAATATTTAACCAATAATAAAACTTCATAATGCCATTGGATCCTTAAACTGTCAGCGAAACCTCATAACTTCACCCCGCCTCCATTCAGATTGACGTGCCGTGCACAGGAGGAGACAACTCTTTTTTTGCAATGCAAGGGTAAATAAAATAGTACAGCGTTTTCTTTACTCAAACATTATGTCTTTAAAGGCTAATGTTTTTGTGTGTTTGAAGAGTGGAGACGTAGGCTATTTGCCATCTAGTTGTAGCCAATATACTTTTTGTACGTTTTAAATATCCTGTGCATAACGCGCTTCATCATTTATATCATGAGATTTTGGCCAAGTATACTAAACAACAAGAAAAATTAAGCACCCATATAGCTACAATAAATGTTATATAACCTGTATAAGTTGATGAAAGCGTATAATGCAATGCACTTGCTGCCTCAGATGCGGCCATTCTATTGACAGACAAAACATATAATGTCAGCTTTGACATACTGCTGCTGCGGGACACTAAACACCGCCGAGCCGCTCTTGACAGTCGCGGTAGCACGGTCTCATGTTGTTTCCACCAGCGAGGCAATTTTTTCATTACTAGCCTAATTGATGGATGTCTAAAATATAAAAATAAGGAGAAGCCTAAAACCGCGTCTGAACTATGACGCGAAAATTGGCACGAAAGCCCAGACCGAGGGGTGTAAAAAAAGTCGGGGACAGTCGGGCCCGGGCTGATCTGATGCAGGGCTCACCTGCTCCCGCCCACAAAAGCCCGCATAAAAGTAATCTATGTAGATTTTTTTCAGTACATCGAAGAAATTTACATAAAATGGTTCTGTAACATCTCCTAAGATCCACAAAACCCAACATAAATGCTCCCGATAAAATATTTGTTATTTAGGCTAAGCATCAACATTCAAACAGAAAACGAAAAGCATGGGCTGCTGCGTGCATGCAACACGAGTCTATTCCAGCAACAAGAAACAAATCCATCATTAAGACATTTTTAACTTCAAACCATTGTGTCAGGCTAAAATATAAGTCCCTAATATTTTACGAAGTAATCCAGGATGTCCTGGAGCGTTGGAGCTCACATATTATCAAAACCTAACAGAACCACCGACCCTGGGCGGGTCACTGGTGTGAGGCCTTTAAGGTCGGAGAAGATCACCGCCTTTCAAGATGGTCTTGTCCAATGAGAAAGATGAAATTCCAAGTGGGAGGTGGCAATTGCTGGAGGATTTTTACGAACCTTTGTCAAGTCAAGTCACCTTTATTTATATAGCGCTTTTAACAATACAGATTGTGACAAAGCAACTGAACAGCATTAATTAGGAAAATAGTGTGTCAATAATTCAAAATGACAATAGTAAACACTCATTGTTCAGTTAAAGACAGTTCATCATTCAAATCAGTGATGTCATCATCCAGCTCAGATCAGCTTAAATAGTATCTGTGCAATCAAGTCAACAATATCGCTGGAAATTAAGTGTCCCCAACTAAGCAAGACAGAGGCGACAGCGGCAAGGAACCAAAATCCATCAGTGACAGACTGGAGAGAAAAAACCTTGGGGAAAACCAGGCTCAGTCGGGGGGCCAGTTCTCCTCTGACCAGACGAACCAGCAGTACGGAAAAATCAATTTAAGACGTAATAAAACAGATGATGAACACTATTAACAGCAATTATTATATATTGCAATCAAACTTATAGCAAAAATGTGGTAGTTCTGTATGTTGTTTCAGGGTTGCATTATCTGAGGTCCTCTGAGGGGTTGCATTATCTCTTCTCAGGTGTTCTGGATCCAAACTTACTTGAACAGACTTGAAGCTTGTGTAAATCCTAGTTACCACGGATGTTAATCCCGTGGCAAAAAGACAGAGAAACAAATACAAACATAATTAGCGTAGCTGCTGTTCCAACCAAGCAAAAATGATTTGTTTAACCCAAACTAATGAATAATAATGTGCATTTGATTAGATATAACTGCAGTAAAAGATTATGACTGCAGTAAAAGATTATGAGATGCATTATTTGAATGCTTGGCCAAAGAGATGTGTCTTTAATTAGATTTAAACAGAGAGAGTGTGTCTGAACCCCGAACGGTATCAGGAAGGCTATTCCAGAGTTTGGGAGCCAAATGCGAAAAAGCTCTACCTCCTTTAGTGGACTTTGATATCCTAGGTACTACCAAAAGTCCAGAATTTTGCGACCTAGATAGATTTAGCGTGATAGATTGTAGCGTGGTAGAAGACTAGTTAAGTACGCAGGAGCTAACCCATTAAGGGCCTTATAGGCAAGTAATAATATTTTGTAACTGATACGGAACTTAACAGGTAGCCAGTGCAGAGACTGTAAAATTGGGGTAATATGATCATATTTTCTTGACCTGGTAAGGACTCTAGCCGCTGCATTTTGGACTACCTGTAGCTGTTTATTGAAGATGCAGGACAACCACCTAGAAGTGCATTACAATAGTCCAGTCTAGAATGGTCATGAATGCATGAACTAGCTTTTCTGCATCAGAAACAGGTATCATGTTTCGTAACTTGGCAATGTTTCTAAGATGGAAGAATGCCGTTTTTGTAACATGGGAAATATGATTTTCAAAAGACAAGTTGCTATCTAATATAACACCCAGATTTTTGACTGTAGAGGAAGTAACCGTGCATCCGTCTAGTTGCAAATTGTAATCCACGAGATTCGGCGTACTGTCTTTTGGTCCAATAAGTAATATCTCTGTCTTATCCGAATTTAATAGGAAAAAATTATTGATCATCCAATCTTTTACATTTTTAACACACTCCGTTAGCTTAGATAATTTAGAAGTTTCATCTGGTCTTGTTGAGATATATAGTTGAGTATCATCGGCATAACAGTGGAAACTAATCCCGTATTTCCTAATAATATTACCAAGTGGCAACATGTATATCGAAAATAGCAGAGGACCTAGGACAGATCCTTGTGGCACTCCATATTTTACTGGTGATAATTGAGATGACTCCCCATTTAAATGAACAATGTGGTAGCGATCGGACAGGTAGGATCTAAACCATCCTAAAGCCTGCCCTTGGATACCTGTATAGGTTTGTAATCGATCTATGAGTATGCCATGACCTATAGTGTCGAACGCAGCACTAAGAACAAGTAAAACTAGCAATGAGACACAGCCTTGGTCTGACGCAAGAAGCAAGTCATTAGTAATTTTAACAAGTGCAGTTTCTGTGCTATGGTGGGGCCTGAAACCTGACTGAAATTCTTCAGAGATAATTTTTTTGCAGGAAGGAGCACAATTGAGCAGACACAACTTTTTCTAAAATTTTAGACATAAAGGAAGATTTGAGATGGGTCTGTAAATTAGCCAGTTCACTAGGATCTAGTTTGGTTTCTTAATAAGAGGCTTAATGACCGCCAGTTTGAATGGTTTTGGGACGTGACCTAAGGACAACGACGAGTTAATAATATTGAGAAACAGTTCTTCTGCTACAGGTAGCAACTCTTTCAATAATTTAGTGGGTAACAGGATCTAACAGGCATGTTGTTGGAAGTGATAAGTTTATTTAGCTCTTCCTGTCCTATAGCTGTAAAGCACTGCAGTTTATCTTTTGGTGCGATGAATGAAGCTAAAGTATTATACGCTGTAGAATCTACATTTGTTTTGTATTTCTGATGTTATCTATTTTATCAGTGAAGAAATTCATAAAGTCATTAAACTGTGAGGGAATATTTAGATAGGGTGGCGTCTGGTTATTTGTTAATCAAGCCACTGTGCTAAATAAAAACCTAGGATTGTTTTGGTTATTTTATATGAGTTTGTGGATATGCTCGGCCCAGCTTTTAGAGCCTGTCTATAGCTGAACATACTGTTTTCCACGCAATTCTAAAAACTTCCAAATTAGTTTTTCTCCATTTGCGCTCAAGACTAAGAGTTTTTTTCTTGAGAGAATGGGTATTACTGTTGTACCATGGTGCAGTACGTTTTTCTCTAACCTTTTTCAATTTGATGGGGCAACAGCTTCTAATGTATTAGAGAAGATAGTGCCCATGTTGCTAGTCATTTCGTCTAGTTCATGTGTACTTATTGGTACACAGAGCAGTTGAGATAAATCAGGCAGGTTATTTGTGAATCTGTCTTTGGTGGCTGGAACAATAGTTCTGCCCGGACGATAACGCGGAGCCATATAGTTAATATCAGTAATAAGCAGCATGCACGATACAAGGAAATGGTCAGTAACATCATAGCTTTGAGGTACGATATCTATATCAGTACGATCAATTCCATGCGATATAATTAAAACTAGCGTATGATTAAAACGATGAGTGAAGTTTTGCTTGACTCCACAAGAGTTTATTAGGTCAGTAAACGCAAGTCCTAATGCATCATTTGTATTATCAACATGAATGTTAAAATTTCCGACAATTAGCGCTTTATCAACAGTAACCAATAGGTCTGAGAGGAAATCTGAAAAAATCTTTTAGGAAATCTGTATACGGCCCTGGTGGTCTATACACAGTAGCCAGAGCAAGAGATACGATAGATTTCTTTTGCATATCTGACAGTGTAACACTAAGCATTAGTATTTCGAATGAGTTAAACCTGTATCCTGTCTTCTGAGTAACATTGAGAATATCACTATATATTGTTGCAACACCGCCGCCACGGCCAGTCTGACGGGGCTCATGCTTATAACAGTAGCTTGGTGGAGTAGACTCATTTAGACCAATATAATCATTAGGTTTTAGCCAGGTTTCAGTCAGGCAGAGTACATCAAAACGATTATCTGTGATCATTTCATTTACAATAACTGCTTTGGGTGAGAGTGATCTAATGTTTAGGAGCCCAAACTTTAAAATGTTTTTTGTTCATTTATTTTAATTGTTTCTGGTTTAATCACGATCAGATTTTTTCTAGATCCTGCATTAAATAAAAATTTTGACCTCACTATTCGGGGAACAGACACAGTCTTTATAGATTGGACAGCGCAAGTACTTCTATCATTTAAGCGGGTAGAACACAAGTCATCAGGGCAGTTATTTGAGATTTGACTTACTAGTCATATGGAGCGCAGCGTCATGGAGATGTTGTCTGACATGAGCTCCACTCCGACTCTGCTGGGATGCAGACCATCAGCGCGAAAAAGCCTAGGACGCTCCCAGAAAAGATTCCAGTTATTAACAAAGAGCAGTTTCTGTTCTTTACACCATGACAATAACCATTAATTTAAAGCAAAAAGCCTACTGAACCTTTCATGTCCTCCTCGATACGTGGGAAGCGGTCCTGACACGATTATCGTCGTCGCGGGTGATGTGCTGCGCACCGTCTCGATCAGTTTCCTGAAGTCCCTCTTCAGTGTCTCTGTTTGCCGCAGCTTGGTGTCGTTAGCCCCGCGTGAAGCACGACCGCTCCGGGGCTCTCGTCGCCCTTTAGGATCGTGGGTATCTGCGCAGAAACATTGAGAACTCGAGCACCAGGGAAACAGTGAGTGTGGATTTTACCTTCATCTAACGTAGCACGGACGTGCCGGACGGTGGAGTCTCCGATGATCACAGCGTCGCTTTCCGTCTCGCGGAGGGGAGCGAAGCGTTCCGGGTGGAGATCTCGAAGACCGAATGTGGCGGAGGGGGAGAGGTCGTCGCCCGGGACCTGGCGCGCGTCTTCCACTGCGGCTGCACCAGGGTCCGTGGTTTCCCGGCGCCGGAGTGAAGGACATCTGGGAAGATTGCGTCCTTGGTGCACCGGGCCTGTGCAGAGAAACGCATGGAGTAGAGGTGGTGGGAGAGATAGCAGAGCGCTGTATACTTACCTCGGACTTGTAAGCATCAGCCTGGGAAGTTTCCAGCGCGGCTCTCCGCTCTCTCAGCTGGATCTGCTTTGCCACCAGGTCCCGGATCTGCTTCTCCACGGCCTCCAGCTCGACCTGCACCGAGTGCATCTCGAACGTGTCCTCACCTGCACTCATAGGTAGACACACATCCGCCATTAAAGTAAGTAACAGTGAGTAAAACAATGGAAAGGTGTGTGAATAGAGTATTAGTGTAAACAAGATTAGCGGCAACCACGCTGGCGATACTAACGGGCTATATGCTAATAGCGGACTCGGAAGTCAAAAATAAAACTAGTGCTAACAAAGCGCTCTGATTGCTTTTGTTGTAGAATACGATAAGGGATA
>JADLZN010009784.1:0-35695 GCA_018155175.1 Sinocyclocheilus anophthalmus
ACATATAATGTTAAAAGCCACAGCCTGTAAAAGGGGCCGCACACTACTGTACCTTCCATTGTGGCCACATGACATCACTCAAGGTGGAGGAGGAACAAAGAATGACAAAAGAATTTCATAAAAGGAAGGTTAACGACATGGAACACTTTCTGAAAATGGATTTCTTCCATCCAAATGGCCCTCATGTGAATCAAAGTGGGCATTCCTGTGAAGTGTTCGGTGGCCCCAGTGGGATCATGCATCATGTATAATGAATGGGCCTGATTCAGTTTGATGTATATTCTTTGATGTGATTCTGTTTGGTCTGGGAATATGGGTCACTGCAGTCAGGCAGTATCAGGGGCCATTCACACAGAAGAAGCTTTTGCACTGTAAAACGCAAGACGCGGGCAGTGGAATGAAGAAATAAGCATCTCGAGGAGCATTTTTTTTTTTTACAGTAGCACTTTTAACTTTGTAAACATATGCTAGACAAATGTTTTTGACCATTGTCAAAGAAAAACAATGGAAAAGCAGTGCAGTGGATTACAAAAACTTGTTCTGCGTGAACGGCCCCTCAGACTGCATTAAAACAGTGTTAAACATCCTGTTTAAAATGCTTCCTTTATAATTATGCTTCCTTTGAAATTATTCCTTTATAAAAAGGTAAAGTAAATAGACCAAACTGTGATGATACATACTGTATGATGTTAATACACATTCTTGCAAAGTCCTAAACACATCTCAGCCAATTTACACAAATTACACCCTCTCTTACCAAAACAGCTGTACATAATTCACCAGCCTCCCCCCTCCCAAAGGGGGCACTATCATTAAATATTCAAACAGGGAACGGGAAAGACTGAGTGTGTGTGTGTAACTCCTCTGTGGTTGCTTATGAGTAAATGGAGAATGTGCATTTGTGTGTGAATATGGCAAAATCAGATAGCGAACACCAGTTGAAGACACACCAATTGGATTGGACTGTGGTAAAGAATGAAAAATAAACTCACACATCTTACCTTTCTTGAGTGGAGCCTAGACTTTCGATCTCATTCGTCACCTTTGCTATCTCATCCTTGAGCCGCTATAAAAAAAAGAGAGAGAAAAGGAAAACAAGGCTGAGTTAATTGAAAGGAGAAATGAAGGTAGAGCTGCCCTCTGACGTCCTTTTCAAAGTCAGCCTGCCACAGGAAGTGATGGAGAGCTGTGAATCTAATAAAATGAACACACAGAGGATCATAAATATCTAATATGATTATCAAGAGTATGAAACATTCAATCATGGCGCAGTGTGGCACCTGCATTAGATATCAAGATGAAGTAGCATTTGTAAGGGGGAAGGGAAAGAGGGGACAGAGGTGAAAAATGAAGAGATCAAGAGGGTTAATGTAAATAGCTTTTGAGAGAGAGAGAGAATCCATTGGAAACATGAACGATAAAGACGTCAACATTTATAATAGGAAAATTATGGATAAATTATTCATTCATATTTACCAGTATTAAGGACAAACGGGTGCTTGATGCTGTGCAAATTATAATCACAAGAACAATATCGATGGGGCAACAAAGGTTCATTATTGCATGCTGCCATAAGTGTGCTATGTTAAAAAAGCGGACATTCAGGAAACACGTTTTACCAAAAAAGGGATGCAACACCCAGACGCAATAAATACAATCCACTTTTAAGACCCAAGCAAGATTTATTGTTGGCAGATTTTTAAAGAGAACCCAAGTGCTACTTTCATAAACTCGGCGAGGCAGAGTGACCAACACTTACAGAATCTCCCTTGCTTGCCAGTAAATTCTGATGCTGTTGTTTCTCAGCGCACAGCAACTATGAGGCACTACACCCCGTTTTATATTTAAGTTGGTGAGTCATGCCATCCCATGGGACCAGCTCATCCTACGTCGAACACAAAAACCGTCCCCGTTTTTTGGGAACGGCAAGGCGTGGAGTACAGAAAAAGCGCTCCTATCGAATACAATAAAAGCCTTCCTTAATATGGTCTATATATATAGTAGAATATATATATATATCTATACATACACACACACACTGTCTATTCCCTTACCGTCGTTGTCCTCTCGCAATAGGTGTGTAGTACAAAGGAGACTTTAACATGATGTGAAGATTTTTCATATTGCGTAGTGATCAACCAAAGAGATTTGACTGTTACTTCCCATAAAAAATGTGATGACAGATTAGATGCAGAGAATTTAGCACGCTTCATACTTCATACCAGGCTCTGGGCCTTCCATTTCCATTCTTTGTTTTCTGTCTTTACTCACTCACAGATTACGTACTGTCTCTCTTACTGTGGTTTGCTTCAAAGGGGATAAGGCACAAGTCCTTAACACAATTAATCATCAACTGAATAAATGAACTGACTTTGGAATGCTCTTAGATTGAGTTTCTTGAATGCTGTAGTTCTGATTGCTCTGTGAAGGTTGAGTCAGCATGCACAGGGCATCGGCGGTGTTTACACAGAGCACTTGTGTTTTGTTAACACACAATAAGGGTCACAAATGACTTGAGAAGTGAACTGCCCAGAGGTATTTTACATGACTGCTCAGCTGAAAAACAAGTATCAGTGTGTGCTGCTTGATGTCAAAAGCATTAGGCTGTGTTCGTAAGATAATACTATGTGACCCTGGAGCACAACACCAGCTCATCATAGCACGGGTATATTTGTAGCAATAGCCGAAAATGCATTGTATTGGTCAAAATTATCGATTTTTTTTCATGCCAAAAATCATTAGGATATAAAGAAAATATCATGTTCCATGAAGACTTTTTTGGTACATTTTTATATGTGTGTTTAGTATATGCCTTGCTATAGAACTTAATTGGACTTCATCTTAAATATGTCCCTACTCCTGAACACACCTACATCACGAAAGCTCTATTTATTCATTGAACAATTGACCCTTATGACTGTTTCATCAGCATGCAGTTTTAAAGTCCATAAAGGTAAATAAATCATAGTGGGTTTTAGTTATTTCAATTACCTACTAATTGTTTTTGATTAAAGGATCCTGGCATTTTTTTATTTATTTTTATACAGAGTTTTTACTTATTTAGATTTTAAGTGATTGTGATTTCTTTCTCTTTCATTGATTTTTTGTTTACTTCAAATAATTATTCTTCCCAACAGAAAAAGATGTAGCTAGATGAGCCCCAGATTCAGATCCCCTGTAAAGACCTTGTCTCCGACGACCACCGGGACAAGACCACAGGAACCGGTTGAGTCCTCTGCTCAATGGGACTTTGCTGCCTGGAATTGAACTGCTGGTTTCATCTGGCCAGAGGAGAATTGGCCCCCCGACTGAGCCTGGTTTCTCCAAGGTTTTTTCTCCATTCTGTCACTGATGTTTTTGGAGTTTTGGTTCCTTGCCGCTGTCCTGTCTGGCTTGCTTAGTTGGGGACACTGTTTTCCAGCGATATCGTTGACATTGATTGCAAATGATGCAAAGATACTCTTTACACTGAACTGAGCTGATATGACATCACCTGATTCAATGATACTGCTTTAACTGAAAAATAGTGTTTTAACTGTTGTCATTTTGCTTATTGACACCCCGATTCCTAATTACTGCTGTCCGGTCTTGCTTGAACAATCTTAGTGTTAAAAGCGCTTGTAATCAAGGTACTTGGCTTGACTTAATATTAAAGTTCAACCATTTAAATATTTAAATTCATTACCTTTTTTTCTTTGAATTATTTCTATTAATGGAAGGTAAGTCCTATAGCCAATAATATACGATCACGGCAAAAGATGGCCAATCAGAGGTTTTGTTTTTTTATGGGGTTTCCCAGCAACTCCAGTCAGCTGTTTCCTTTGGATCTGTCCACCAAGCAACCCGCTATTCGTGAACCATCATATATTTTCATTCTCCTTTGTTTGTCATTCATTAACCTTCAAAATCAGTCATCCAGTTGAAATTAATACTCCAGAATGTGGTATATCGCTGCCTAAACCAGCGGCTAACAACATTCCTAATGTCTTTGTTACCGATAAGCACAACTTCTGTGCATGTTTTCGATGAGGACCACTACCGCCAAATAATCTAGCTCTGACACCCACAGTCTGGAAACGAGACAGACATAAGGGTGATGGACATGAATAGGGCGATAAATCTTTCCATCCTGCTCGTTTTTCATTAATTCTAAAAAAAATAATTAAAAGGGCCCCCCTAACCACACCACACTGTATTCGCCAACATCGTCTGAATGTCATCCGAGACCATCATTCATAATCAGGAGGTTGGACAACCCAGATGATGCCCAGTGTAGAGTTTCAATAGCGTCTGGAATTTTAATTATTGCCCAAAACCTTGCACTCCACTTCCACTAGACCCCTCCATCTTCATCACAGAAATAATAAGAGAGAGATGGTAATATAGGGCTCTGCATTTCACCATCTGCATGACTGAGCGCTACAGAAAACATAGACGGGAGACGAGGGACTTGACGAAAGAAAGAGGACGACAGGGCAAAAGAGAGGAGTGGTCAAGGTGGCCCTCCCTACCTACCATTCAGTTTAGATGTACCTCTTGGTTAACCCATTTAGTCTGAGTACAGCACCTATCCTAGAACATCCAACTCACCACAGGCAAATCCTCTGAACAGATGGGTTAAGAGTCTTGCTCAAGGGCACAACGGTGACAGCTCAAGGATCACTCTTTGTGAACTGAACTAGCAACCTTCTGGTTACCAGCCCTGAGCTTTAACCCATAAACTCCACCACCCACACCAAATACATTTTATTGATTAAAAATGCTTTAGGGAGGCAAGACATCAGCCAGAAAAGTAAAAGGTAGATAACACAGAAGCACACATAAGGAGAGACATGACGACATAATAATAACCAGAAGCATCACACTGTTCCACGTCCAAACTAAACCACTCCCATTGTAGTCAATGAAACACTAAAAGCACTTAAGTTGATGGACACCTATTTCTATTTTTTTCTGTGTTATGGCTACTCCAACCATTTCATTTTTCTAGGTCAACTGAAGAACAGAAACAATTCTGTACTCTGTTTACAACTTTGTATGCAAAATTATTCTGCTCTTCTAAGCCACTGCAATTGTTCATTGTTTATACACTGGGACTGTAACGATACTTGACTCTGTTATTGAAATATTAGTGGTCCCAATGTGTGCGTTTTTTTTTTTTTTTTTTTCAAATAAAATAATAATTCAGCAGGCATGCCATTACATGGATTACATCCATCGTAAATATGATTATAATGTTCCAAAGATTTCTATTTCAAATAAATGCGTCTTTCTCACTTTTAAACTGTATCATCACAGAATCCGAAATGTTCCATGGTTTCCAACAACTTAAGCAACAAAATTTTACCCAATATTAAAATAATAACGCTAGTTTCTGAGCCCCAAATTAAGCATAATGATATATGAAGGATCAGGTCCACTGAGCAAGAGTAATGATGCTAAAATCAGCTTTGGCCATCACAATCTATAATTCCATTTTAAATATCTTATAACAAAAGCAGCAATATTTCCATGATTTCTGTTTTTAAACCGTATTTTTTGATCAAATAAATGCAGCCATAGAGTGCATAAGAGGCTTCCTTGAAAAACATTTTTAAAAAAATGACTGACCCCAAACTTTCAATTGTTAGTATAGGTTAAATAGTGACTAATAAAAAGCTTGAAAACTTGATATTCCACCTAAACAGCATGAAATCCACCATTATGCAGTGCTTCATATAAGTCAAACTGAGTATTTCATGATATCCAGCACAGAGAGAGCAGAGGGGAACGAGGGCATTTTCCTGACCCTGAGTAGTATTATCTTACCATAGACAGCCAAAACACACATGCTCAGAGGAGAATGCTCACAAGTGCTGACCTCTGACCCTTTGAATGGAGGTCAAACATCGTGACATAAACATTGTAGAATAGAATAAGAACATAAACAATAAAAAAACAGGAGGAAGCACTTTCCATTTTCTGCCTGCCATTATTTCTGAACAGAGTCAGTGGCTCGACTGATGTAAGATAAATCACTCTGTGGAAAGTGCTGACACAGGTGTTAAGAGGGCAGGAGGCAAAACATATCAAAACATCTGTCAGACAAGAACAAAATCAGTACAATCAAGTACCAACAAAAACAATATTAGATTCACTACACCAAAGACAAAGACTATAGACCACAAATATGGCTTGAGTCATACACAGGTACTCTGACCGCTGTCTGATGTGAACGCTTTCGACATATAAAGAGGCAGTGCTAGGGTTGGGTACCGAAACCCGGTCCCAATATGGCACCGGTACCGTATGTAAACCGTATGTGTCTAGAACTGAAGTCCGAATGCAGCTTATCGTTGCCATGCTGAGCATCGATTGAATCTGTTGTCCTCTGTTCTCCGAACCGGACGTAAGAAACATCATCGCTCAACCGCCACCGAAAAATATTCCCCGCTGTAGAAAATGCACGTGAACTAGATCATCGTAAAATCTCTAATAATACATCCACCACATCTTTGTGTAACGTGAGTGTCCATGTTTGTTTTTCACATTCCGACTGACTTACAGCTAGAACTCCGAGCATCCGAGGATGCGGAATGCGTAATTACACTTGCTTCTATGGCAGCAGGTACCTTTTCCGTTGACTAACGCTAAACATTCGTAAATTAAAATGCCTAAGGGAAAACTAAACCTCCCTTGTATTCACTTTCTAAACCTGGTGTCCAACAAAAGAGATCATTATAACATGTTTTACTCCATAACATCAGTCAAATGCTTCCTTTTGTGATCTGATGAGGCTTTCTTGTCACAGAATGAGGCACAAAATATGTTCCATATGCTACTTTAAAAAAGAATACATTGATTAGCAATAGATTATAAATTAGAGTGACCATACGTCCTCTTTTCCCCAGACATGTCCCTTTTTTGGACCAAAAAATGTGCGTCCGGCCAGGATTTCTTAATCGCCCAAAATGTCCAGGATTCGTCTGTTTTCTTAATCCTGCTCCCGCTGAATCTCTGACCACTGCCGCCTGCTCCCGCAACATGTGTTTCGCCACCCGCGATTTTCGTGTCCACTCCTTTAAACTCTCTATTGTTTATAATTTGGAGCCGCCCTTCGAGATGCACGGCTGTTTAAATATTTTGACAATGAGCATTTGCGCCGTTTTAATCTTTCACTATTTCGCTGATCGCGTCACACGCACTCTGTTGTAAAGGGAGCACATCTTCCAAAATCAGATATTTGTCATGATCTCAGAAGCCTGTAGTTTCTCTATATGAATATTTTGACTGACCTAGCTTGTATTGAAACATTTTTCATTCTACCTATGATAAAACTTTTCATGGACTTCTACCGTCTAACTGTTCCCTCCTTGTGGAATGACCTGCCCAACTCAATCCAAGCAGCTGAGTCTTTAGCCATCTTCAAGAATTGGCTAAAACACATCTCTTCCATCTTTTTTTGATCCTCTAACTCTAGCACTCTCTATTTTAATTCTATTATATCTATTTGTTTTTCTTTTTTTATGAAAATAATAAACAATTTTTTTAATATGTATCGGTTCAGGCACCATTTAGGCACCGGAACCGTTTTACAAGTATCGATTTGGCACCGATATCGAAAAAAAAAAAAAACGATACCCAACCCTAGGCAGTTCGTTATAACTAGCCTTTATCCGTAAATAGGATAAGATAATAAAATCCTCTCATCTAAAATGTCTCTGTAGTGACTGGCCGAAAAAGACTGAGCAAATGGGTTGTTGGTCATTTGTGGGCACCTCATTCAAACAAATTCTTCCACCAAACCATCCTAGCCAACCTTGTTTTATAGTAGCTTTGTGTGGCTAACCGTCCCCTTCATTCAGTGGTATAAAACGCACAAAACACTCATTTTGGAAAAAGAGAGATTTTGGCTGCTGAACTGACAGCAAAAATGGGAGAAATAAAAATGGCAAAAAAGGAACAAATCAAATGCTTATGAGCCTAAAAACAGCTTTTTGCCTTAAGCACTTTGTAGTTTCTTATTTTCAAGGGGTTTCCTGTTTGGAAAATGATGTATTTTTTCAGTTTCTTTTGAAATGGTCAACGCTAAAGGTTAGCCACGTCAGCACAAGCATTAAGGTTTTCTCTAGAAAACCTAAACGCTTCACGCAGAACAACAGGTGTGTTTCTGATGGAGCTGCTAGAATCCCATTCCCATCTGCTTCATTCATTAGTCAGCAAGGCATTTTCAAATGCAGCGTTGACAGCAGGTGCTGTGACATATGCAGCGGGCCGGAAAAATCTGCTGCCATCTCCAAAGGGGGGGAAGCTCAAGAGGTGTGGCAGCTGCTTCAGAACCACATCCACTTCACAGTCATATCTCAACACTTGCGTGCGTTCGGTTGTGTGTGTGTGCCTGTGTGGTTTATTGAATGCAAACTTTGTATTATGCTGCTGATTTCAAAATGGGCCATTTAGTCATCAAGTCAGAAATCATCATGTCTCCCTAGAAAAGATAAACATGTTTACCTTGTTGACTTGCTAAATTGTGAACTCTTGCCACTAAAAGAAAAAAAAAAAGCTAAATCAAAATACCATTCAAAAGTTTGGGTTTGGGTTTGAGGTCCATTATGCTCACCAAGGCTGCTTTAATTTGATCAAACATACAGTAAAAACTGTAATACTTTGAAATACTATTGCAATTTAAAATAACTAGTATTTTCTATTTTACTATTTTTACATTATTAAATGCCATTTATTTCTGTGATGGAAAAGTAGATTTTTAAGTATCAGTACTGCATCTTTCAGTGTCCATCCACTTTCCTTTAGAACTCATTCTCAATATGCTGATTTCCATGCGAAGTCGTTGGGCCCCCCTATGTTTAGAGATTCGGACTCGTAACCCAAAGGTTGCGGGTTCGAGTCTCGTACCGGCAGGGATTGTAGGTGGGGAGTGAATGTACAGCGCTCTCTCTCCCACCTTAAATACCTCGAATGAACTGCTCCAGGTGTGTGTTCACGGTGTGTGTGTATTTTGGATGGTTAATGCTGAACATTGAATTCCAAGTATGGTTCACCATACCCATCCAGGACCATCACCATCACACTGCGCTCCCCAGGTGTGTACTCTCCCCTGCTCTTTGCTCTCTCTCTACACGGAATGACTGCACCTCTAAGACCCCTATGTCCAAGCTCCTGAGTTTCTAGAGACTACGTCATCGGCCTCTCAATGATGAGTCTGCTTACAGATAGGAGGTTAAAGAGCTGGTTGTCTGGTGCAGTCTTAACAACATGGAGCTTAACATGCTCAAAACTGTGGAGATGATCGTGGACTTCAGGGGAAAACCCCCTGCACTCCCCCCACTCCCCATCATGGACAGCACTGTGACTGCAACGGAGTCATTCAGGTTCCTGGGCACCACTATCTATCAGGACCTGAAGTGGGACACTCACATAGACTCCATTGCAGAAAAGGTCCAGCAGAGGTTGTACTTCCTTCGCCTGCTGAGGAAATTCAACCTGCCACAGGATCTGCTGAAACAGTTCTACTCTGCTATCATTGAGTCTGTCCTGTGTTCATCCATAATTGTCTGGTTTGGTTCAGCTACTAAATCATACATCAAGAGACTACAACGAACAGTCAGGACTGCTGAGAGGATTATTGGTGTCCCTCTGCCCAGCCTCCAAGATCTTTACTTCTCCAGAGTGAGGAAAAGGGCTAAAACAATCACCTTGGACCCCTCACACCCAGCCCACTCTCTCTTCGAACTGTTGCCTTCTGGTCGCCGCTACAGAGCACTGACCACCAGAACAACAAGGCACAAGAACAGTTTTTTCCCACAAGCTATACTCAGTCTTAACAATTAAGCTCTCATAATTATACATCGTCCATCACAACTAACATAGTATATTTATATTAAACTGCACACAATACATATGCACACTAATAAACATATCTGTACATTTATCTAAACTATTAAATTTTTTCCCATACTTCTATTTCTGTATATAGTACATTATTCAATTTTCCTTTTTTTATATATTAGGTTACTATCCCTCCTACTGTGGTATTCCTATGTATGTCCTGCTAATAATGATGGTCTGCACTATGTTGTACTTCTTTCTGCCCTGGAAGATCCTTCGTCAGTCAATTCCTCCTTGTGTGTGTGAAACAGCTTGGTTAAAGCTCTTCTATTCTGAGTCTAGATTCGAGACTTGGCCACACGTCACTTTCACTCATTCATGGCCAAATGGTAAATTCAGAGGAAAACCAGCTAAAAGTGTTGATGGCAAGATTAAACTTCAATATGCAGACAACTTTGCATAAAAGTCATTCATATGTGTTTGCCAGACCATACATGCACTGCGTCACTGTGACTGACCGAAAGAGAGAGAGAGAGAGAGAGAGATGTCTTTCTGTCAGCATGGTAGAGAGATAAGTTTGGCAGGCTTTCGGGCTAGACAATCTCTTCAACACTATAAACAGAGCCTTTTGTCTTTGTTCTTGTGTAAAACACTCTTTTAATCGATACTTTTAACTTTCCTCACTAGACTCCCTTACACACTTTTATTACTTACTATTCGTTGCTGTGACAACTGGCTGGCACTAGTTCTCACAAGTCAAGATCAAGAATGTGAGAACTTCTCATCACAAAAGACGCGACCCAGTCACTTCACGTGAGAATTAAACATTATATTTATACTTATTATATATATTTAAGGGTCCATTATTTGCGGCTAAAACAATACTATTTTAAAAAGAGTATTTTGTTTTTGTGTAATTTTGGGGGAATGCTGTTCCCTGCAGTTTTTTTTTTAAGGTTCAAAAACCATTATTTTCCACATAATGTGCATTATTGTTTCCCTCTATGCCCCGCATTTCTGAAACGCGTCGAATTTTACAAAGTTCATCGGTCTGAAAAAAGCGAGGTGTTCTCTGATTGGCCAACTATCCAGTGCGTTGTGATTAGCCGAATACCTCAAGCATGTGACAGAAATGTTACACCCTTACCATACGGATGTCCTGCACGATGAGACAAAAAGCATTAAAACCCATTATAAACGTGGCATTTGTTGCATCCAGTGGGGACATAATTACGGATTACAATGATTTATACTGTCTTTTTTTTTTTGCATCGCGCCGCGTAAACATAAACCATGTCTGCATTTTTGATCGGAGAAACGACAAACAACAAGCTACGTTACACTGCTCAAAACTCGCTTTTGAATCATCAGTGGCAAATTCTTTAATGAAAACGTACTTACAGTCTGTGAGTCAGAACACCTCTGTTCTGACTCCCAGACTGTAGTACGTTTTCATTTAAGACTTTGCCACTGACAGTGAGTTACTCTCCCATGATCAAAAGCAGTCCTCCATAAATGTGCTGCACACTCTGCATATTTGGGGTACGTGTTCTGGAACAGTGAGTTGTAAATACCTTTAACCCTGATTTCCTATCGTGTCCTCTTTGGAAGACCACACAAGTATTTCGCTTTCCACACAAACGAAACACACGCATCACACCGGCTTGCTTGAGATGGGCGTGCCGCGTGCTTGCGGCCACCACATGTACACCTCGGGCTGGACTCCGATTGTCCCAATTGAAATACCGTCCGGCGATCCCAGCGCGTAAGTTGATGTATTCCCTGCGCGACCACACGCTCACTCTGACATGACAAAGCGGATATCGTCCTCGTTTGGAAGACCAAACAAAGCAGTTTCACTTTCACACTACTCACCCGTATCTTCACTGCATGCGGCGGCAACATCAATACTACAGCTAGAATAAATTTCGCCTTCTTTCTTTATGCTTGAACCTTTGGCGGCATTATGCAAATCTTCCCACACTGTGATGTAGATATGTGGGGGCGTGTTAGAGCGAGGTGTTTTATGTAGGCGTGGTTAACTCTTAACTTTTTTAAAGAATATCTCTTTAAGTTTGAGATTTTAGTCTTTGCAATTTTACAGATCTTTTTTATGCACCAAGAGTTTGTAACACTCTAAAGAGAAAGGAAAAATTTTAATCTCATCATATGACCCCTTTAAAAAAGAAGAGACCTTGCAGATTAGGTGAAGGCACTTAATGTGTGCCATGGCTGACTGTCGCCTGGCCGCTATATTCTGAAATAAAACGGTGCCTTACTCCTGTTCTGTGAGGCTTAAAAATAGTGTGCGCTCAACCAGACACCACACAGTTACCGTGCTGTTCCAAAACGAAACTCCTCAATGGTCTCTAAGGGTATGACTGTCCTTGTCATGCATTCAAGGGAACACTTGCGTCCAACGCCTCGCTTGGGTTAAACTCTCGCACGGCATTGTGGGAGGCTGCAGTGCTGTTTAATCAGGTTTTCCGGGGGAGGGGGGGAGGGGTGTTAGACCAAAAGACAACGCAGCTCTTGAGTTATAACAAGGACACTGTAGGTAGAAGAAAATTGTATCCTGCAAGAACAGAATTTCTTGGATACAAGAATAACAAGAGTCATTTTAATAATATCAGTATAGTACAGATTAAGGGACTACAGTGTCATATATTATATTGTCTGTGACTGTAGCCTTTATATATCAAAACTAGAAGATTATATGGCTGTAAATATATTATAACCTAAAAGAGTCTATACTGTAGGTGCACAGGCCTTAAGAGACTATATGGAATATATAGTTATTAGGAATATACTTTTATTCTCGCTGTAGTATTGTAGCGTAGTCCAGCCCGGCGTCGTCACATTTGTTGCCGGCATCCCGCCGGCCGCTCCTCTCGGTCAATTCCGCATGGCACGGCAGCCGTTCTAAGCCCGCCGCCTCTGCCTCCCTCTCGCCCTCGGCCATTCCTCCTCCCTCAAGGCCGCCGTGTATCACCTGTGTTCAACTGGAAAGCGAACCTACTTTGTTTGTGCTTCCAAAAGAGACCAATAGAAATCAGTGGTTAAGCTGTTTTAACCCTACTGTTCTAAGAACACGTCACACCCAAATATTCAGATGTGTGCAGCACTTTTATGGAGGACCTTTCCTGATCCTGGTAGAGTAGACTACAATGCCGTCTGTTCTGACTCACAGATTGTAAGTAAGTTTCTTATATTTAAAGAATTTGCCACTGACGTTTCAAACACAAGTTTTGAGTAGTGTAGAGTAGCGCTTATTTGTAATTTCTCCGATCACAAATGCAGACATGGTTTAGTTTACGCGACGCGCTGCTAACGCAATGCGGTAAAAATGACCTATAATCATTTATTTATTATGTCCCCACTGGATGCAACAATGCCTCGTTTATAATGAGTTTTAAAGTTTTTGTCTCGTCGCTCCGGCCTGACAGGCCATCATCACAGTATTGTAAGGGACGTAACATTTCCGTCACACGTTGAGGTATTCGGCCAAACACAACGCCCTGGATAGCTGGCAATCAGAGCACACCTCGCATTTCAGAACAATGAGCTTTGTACAAATCGACGCGTTTCAAAAAGGCAGGGCATATAGGAGAAACAATAATCTACAGTATGTGAAAAATAATGTTTTTTTAACCTTAAACCGCATAAACATATTTCATTACACAAAATAATGTTTTTTTTTTAGCAACGTCATATGACCCCTTTAATGGTAGCACATGTAAGGACAAAAAAATCTGCAGATGGTTAAACATGCCGCTAAAAATAAATAAATCCCGCTATACGGGATGGTTTTTGTTTGACATGATGATGGGTGGCAGTAAAGAGGACATAAGTTTTCTCTCGCTGCCCTAGCAGGCTTGACATTCACGAGTGGATGTGTTCTTCACGGATCAGAGGAATGTCTCATACACCTGCATACACAACCTGACAGACATAACACTTTCTTCCAACCATTCTGCTGTCACACATACTTGTGAGCAAAGAGGTGTAGGACAAGAGCAACTACTGATATATGAAGATACAACTACCGCTATATGTTGTTTCAATTAAGGGCAAGGCTTCATTATTCACAAAAAACAATGAAGATACTATACAAAAACGACATAAAGAGCTTAAGGTTAATCCGTAATTTAAAAGAAAATGAATAGACACAACAAGAAGATGAATAAAAGTGATGACATGCTGAAATCTCAAGGTCAAGGGTCACTGCCAAAACAAAAGCTTTTAATGCAGTGTGTGTTAAACAGACTAACAATGAATGAATGTCTGCAAAAATTACACAAACTATTGCATCATAAATCGTGCTGAAAGAATGAAAGCCATTAATTACTCTCAGATGCGCTGCACCGATTTAAAGAGGGCTGTGGTTTTGGGGTCTGTTTGTTTGATTCGAGCTCAGCTTTCATGCGACGAGGAACATTTTCCAAGTCTCTGTCTCCCTCTCACACATCTGAGTTTGAAGTAGCAGAGCTTTCCACTCCTCCCTATCCATAACCTCGTTCAAATGATGATTAACATTGTGTGTGTTGCATACACACACACACACACACACACACACACACAAACATGAACCGCTCCTCTTTTCCACTCAAAAGAGCACAAAACACTTGGCTTCCACTTTTTATCCCAAGGCTGTCCTCCCACTAAACCTCATTATAACACCAGCATTTGAGCACAAACACTGTGAAGGGCTTTTTCTATCTACTGACCATAAATGGACTGTAATTGTGCTGAAAAGGCCACTGGGAGATTGCGCTCTCGTTTAAGAAACAGTGTAGCAGCGGATGACGGAAACTCGCCTGGACACCTTATCATCAAATCTTTTGTCAGGCTTCCCTTTTGTACGCAAAACATTTTCAAGGCAAAGCTCTAATTACATCAAAACCATCTCGAAAAGCATCAACTTTAAAATCACTGACATGCATTTTTTCATTGTGTACTTATGTGTTGGCACCTGGACTTTCATTGTTCACGTCAAAGTGACAGCTGGAAACTTCAATCTTTTTACTCTTCTGTCAGCAACACTCTTTCTTAACTGCTGATTCAAAAGAGCACAACTGCAAAAACAACACTGTTGACCCTGTCTATTTCTTTAGCTGTGGTTTTCACTCCTCGTAACACTCAACTAGACACACACAGTCAAGTGGGGTCAGCTGTCAACACTATCCAGATCAGACCTTTGACCCTCACCTGCCCTCCACACACACACACACACACACACATACCCCACACACACACACCCGACCTTTCCAACCACTTCACACCAACAATACTATACTAGTTGAAGGTCATAAGGCTTCTTTGTTGTTTTGTAAGAGGTCCTTATGCTCCATTAAGGCGGAATTTGATTTAATCAAAATAGGTTAAATGTTCATATGTGATATTATATGATTGTAAAAATATATGTTTTTGAAATCATTCTAATATGCTGATTTTTCTTCAGTGTCACATGATCCTTCATGTGTCATTTGTTAATGTTAGCTAATGCAACTAACAATTTTTTTTTTACAGCATTTGTTAACCTTTGTTATATTAATTGCAAAATGTTAGTTTACAGTGCATTAATTAATGCTAAGAGATACACCTTTTGATCTTAAATACATGTAGTAAACTAGTAAATGTTGAGATTAATATTAACTAAGATCAATAAATGCTGTAGAAGTAGCCTATTGTTCATTATTAATGACACCTTACTGTAAAATGTTGTCAAAAATGTTGAGCACCAAATGCCTTTTGGGTCATTGGGTCCCTGGCTAAAATTTTTGATTTTGCTAATATTTATTCTGAAGAAAGATAAACATGTATAGAGATAATAGCCCAAATATTAAATGTCATGTGTCATGCAACTTAGAGACAACGCTTAAACTGGCTCTCTTCCCTCCCTCTTTTGGATTGGTCCCCCCATTTGGCACATACTGCAACAAAGTTGCTAAATTCACAGATTTTACTAATGCTACCATCTCCTGGTTAAAGTAACTTATCTGCCTCGTTTCTTAAGTCATCTTTACCCCCCGTAATTTGGCTCTGATCTCGGTGACTTGGCCATTTTGAACCCTTCCCTCCTACAAATAAGTGTATTACTAAATAAATGTCTCCACAACATTTAATATGTTTGGGCTTGTTCCTATACTGTTTATCGTTCTTCAGAAGAAATATTAGCAAATCCAAAAATATTGAGATGGTGACACAACTGGTTGAGGTTTTTGCACGGGAATGACCCTTTCTTATTATCATTATCAATTTTGAAACGCTAATGGTTTCTTTTGCTCTCTGGATCCATTCTGCATCCTTTCTAAATAAAAGCATACATTTCTTTCAATTAAAAAAAAAATACTACTGACCCCAAACTTTTGAATGATGGTAAAGGTAAGTAAACATGACATAACACCATAGAGTCAGAGCTAACAGAGAGGGTCTTGATTATGAAAGGAAATTAGAGAGGAACTTGTTTATAGTTTAAGGACAATGACAATGATAAGCTCTATATTACAGCCTGGATTGTGTGAATGCTGAACAAATGTCATGTAGACACTAACAGGAGTGGAAGTGTAGGATCAATTTATTGCTAGGCACAACCACACACAAACTCATACTCTAAAAAATGTACTCAATATAAACAGTCATATGAATCCAAACCCACATGGAAGGACCAATATAATAAATCAACCCCGCAAGGCATTTATACACACAGTATAGCATTTTAAGTATATGGATTTTCGTTTAAAGTGATCAAAAACATTAAGACCATAAAAAGAAGAATCGCTGCAACAATATAGACTGAAGGGCTCTCAAATGTCAAATGTGCTTCATTCTTTTATCCCGAATTGATCAGGAAAACATCACTGGATGTGTAGCTCAGCTTCATTTCCCACTGTGATGCCCATGAAGGATCATGGATGTCAGCCACAAAAATACTTTCTTCAGCTTATTTTGGCCAGAATACTGGAACATAAATGAACACGCGTGATCTTGAGAATGAAACGGAGTAGAGGACACGTCCCAACAGGCTGTTTAAAGCTGCAGGAGACAGCAAGAAACAAAAGGCAACAGTGAAGATCTAAAAGGAAAAAAAAAATATGGTCTTCCAGCCATCCTCTCCAACAATTATGTCCCAGAGGAGAGGAAAACAAACAAGCCAGCACAGATAAGACAAGATTCTTCTTCTATCTGGTCCCTTCCACCTATACAACCCAAACAGGGCTTACTGTGAAAGCAGAGACAAGCTCTTAAAAGCAGAAGCTTTTTACAACAAATCTGGACTCTGAAAAATATATATTTTTTATTTTGCTCACAAAATTCATAAAAAGTTGGTAAATGTTTCCAGACCTTAAGATGTTTCCCTAGACTTCTCCTAGAAGAATCTGTAGTATGGATAAAATGAACCTCAAGACCAAAAATAACATCTTCAGTGCAAATAAAGAACTGAAGGTGGATAAATCTGTCTTTTTAAAAGGAGACATATTATGCCCTTTTTACAGTATGTAATATAAGTCTCTGTTGTCCCCAGAATGTGTCTGTGAAATTCAGCTCAAAATACTCCACAGATCATTTATTATATCATTTGAAATATGCTTATTTTGAGAAGAAGCAGAAACAGGCTGTTTTCGTGCATTGTCTTTTTAAATGCAAATGGGCTGCTGCTCCCCGCCCCCTTTTCCAGAATCTTGCGCTTTAGTGATGGGAATTTCGGATCATTTTACCGACTCGGGCCTTTGAGTCTCGTTCAGAAAAATGAACAAATCTTTTTTTCGAGTCATTTGGTTCATTTTTAGCAAAATATAATTAAAATGTTACGCGTTACCTCCCTAACACGTCTACTACTTACGCAAAAGTTGATCACACTACAAACAATACAAAAAAGCTATAAGAAACAGAAAAGATTAATTAAATGTTTACCTGGGTCTTCAGTCTATGAATAGCTCACCACCTCTTACCTGACAAGTCTTCGGGTTTGGGCTTAAGGGTCCGTCACGTGACGAATGAACGACTCAAACCCGAATACTCGAGAGATGAACTAATCAATTCTCCTTTCGCTCGACTGCAATTGGTAAAGAAGCTTAGGTCTGGGCACGTGATGAACGAAAACGGACTCGAAACCCGAATACTCAAACCAGGGTGACCTAGGCTTGACTAATTCCGTCCAGAACCTATAGACGTTTTGCGCATGCGCGCTGACGATCACTCCCCGAGACGACTCGTTTCTTTCCCGAATCACATTAAGATTCGTTCAAACGAACGAATCGTTCAGAACGACCAACACTATGCGCTATTACCGCTTGGACGTTGTTAACACATCTTTTTTTGTTCTAGTATCATGTTTTATCGCCTGCACGTGCGTTTTGAACCATGCTAGTTTAAACTTCTGATCTACTGTTTTCATGAGTGCACACATCCGAAGCGCACGGGACAGAAGCTGCTGTCACAGTCGTTGAGACTAAACTATTCTCATTCCCTACACAATTTACATTAAAAACACACGATTCAAACACACGAGTTGGTTATGTCTGTGAAGGTAAACAGCTGGGAAATAAATCGCATGTTTTATTTTAGATCTGTGTGGCAGCAGCAATATACATAAATCAATAAATGCACTGCTCTCTCGTCTCCTCTGAGGCTGGGACTCTAAACGGTGTTCTGTGCTCGTCTCTGCAGCCAAAGACAGAACAGTTAGCATGTTTTGCTCAAACTTTTGCCATGGCATTAGAACTAATACACCGTTGTCGCTTGCGAAATCAAAATGACGGTGCTGTGGGTGGAAACGTGCAGATTAAGGGGCGTTAATATTATAAAAAGATCCCTTTGCCACGTCACCAAGGGAGCGAAATCAGACGTGCTCGTTTTCTCAGACGCTTGCAGAAAAAGGCTTACCAAAACAAAGTTACTGGGTTAATCTTTTTCACGTTTCCTTGGTTGGTAGATGCACCATGGGCCTGATTATAGCACTTAAAACCTGGAAAAGTCAGATTTTCATGATATGTCACCTTTAAACGTAGCATTTGCGTTCTTATTCAAGCAACAACATTACTCTATGAAACCGAGTATGGCAGCCACCATAAATATATTTTAAGCATTTACTGAAAGCACTAAAAATGACTGAGGCAGCATGCAAATAAAGGAGTTTCACATCTTCTGACTACGTTCAAGCACTGTTCGATCTGTTGTGAAAGAAAAGACCAAACTCTGACTCACAGTGGCATTGAGAACACCCTTGGTCAGGATAAAGCTATAATTGCGGGCGCCTTTCTGAATTTTACAGTCAAATTGAATGTATTTGCATTAGTGATTTCATTCTGTCAGAACACTGCGGGCTGACAGACAGCAGAGCGCTCTTACTCTAGGCCTCTGGGGTCACTTCTCATTTTGAGTTCTTTTCTTTTGCTTCAAACTGGCTTGATTGAAAATGACACAACCATGTAAGGTGAAATACGATGACCGATCCGAGCATATTTATATATTATATATATACTATACAGATTATAAGTATATCTATCTATATATATATATATTAATGTGGTCGTAGTCTATCATGCCCTCATACCCTCCATCACAGACAAACACACAGATTAAACCTGAAACATGTTTTTCCTTTAAACAAGACACAGTTCTCGCACTGATGATGAAATTCAAATTCAGTTCAATTTATTATGCATGATTATGCACCAAACCAAGAACTGAATTCATTTCTAAGCATTGCACAATCAACACCAACTCTGCTCTGTTTACTACATGCATGCATATCTCTTTTTAGTTACTACATACTTACATTTCTGATGACATACACACTAAAGTTCAAAACTTTGAGGTCAGTAAGATTTTTTATTCTGCCAAGACTGACTGTCAAGTTTTTTTAGATTGTTAAAAAAAATCTATTTCAAATAAATGCTATTTGAACTTTCCTATCTTATTTTTAAATCCCAGAATATAAGCACTCAACTGTTTTCACCCTTGATAATATATGATTTTTTTTCTGAGCATTTAAATCAGCATATTAACTGATTCGGTAGATTAAGTGACACTGAACCTGGTAATGAGGCGGACATTCACTCAACTGTACCATCACAGATCTGACATTTTAAAACATTCAAATAGAAACCAGTTATTTTAAATAGTAATAATATTTTACGGTATTACTGTTTTAATTTCAAATATTTAATCTGCCTATGAAAAAAATCCATAGTGGCCTCCACGGAATATAACCTTGTATATAAATAAAAAAGCCTCCCATAGGGGCCACAGCTGCCCCTTTTACATCTCCTACATCAAGCACCAGAGACCAGTGCACCTCTGAGATCTTTCACAGTTTGAGTGAAGTATGGTTGTGACGGTGAGGAAATTTTCCCACCGTTTAATCGACTTGTGACAACACCGGTAATACCGGTATCCCCGCGTGGGCGTTCCCATCTTTTCCTGGCTTTCCTTGCTTTTTTAAATAGCTGTAAAAGCAGCGTGCGCACTTACTTTCACTGCAAATAGCGCAATTCGGAGTAAAAGTAATTGTTTTGTTTTAGCTTTTCATTTGATTTTCCCTCTTTTCCTCGCTTCCTTCTTTTAGCTAAACGCCGTTCGCATTTAACCTTTCACTCGAATTAGCGCCGTTTGGGCGTCAATTGCTTGAATGCAACAACAAAATACAACATCGAACTCACTTTAGCCTATATATAAAACATAGAAGTTTTATTAACAAAATAAATAAAAATACACCATGCTATAGGGCAGGCTATGCCTAATATTAAATAACAAATAACTTACCTAAAGTTTAAATAAGTATACAAAACTGGAAATAAGTAAACATGTAATATATAACCAAATAAATAAGAAACGTAGAACTTTTATTAGCAAAATGAGTAAGAAAGCTTGGAGGCACGACATACACCTTGATGTCAAATAAAATAAATAAATTACACAAATTTTAAATAAAGTAAAAATCAGCAAACTATGTGGAACCAATTAAATAAGAAACGGATGTTTATAAAAACTTCCAAAATCATCTTAGATAAACTGCAAAAGTCAACAGGCTTTTCAAAATTAAAAATACTGCCAAATAGGCGCTTTTGCATTTCGTTTCGAAATACTGCTTTTTTAATCAAACACAAGAACGCAATACTGCAAATGCAGTAAAATAGTAGGCGTAAAAGGCAGAGCGTTCAGAATGGGTGGAAAAGAGTGAGAGAAAGGAGGGTGGAGACAGCTCGGGTGGGCGCAGCTGAGGTGGTTAAATGTGTTCCACATGTTCGTAAAAAAAAAGAAAGGCAGAGGCTTTTCCAGGCAGTGGGCAGATGAATGGTTGGAAAGGGGGATGGAGAAAAAGGAGTAGCCCTACTCACTCCGCTCCCTGCCATCTCTTCTGCTCCATTGCTGCCCTTTTCACCTCAGAGGTAACATACATCCTCACACACACACACACACACCAAGAGCTCCAGTTACCCCAGCCAGTCTGCACAGGCAGCCTCTGTGTTTAGGGAAGATTTCCAGGCAGGCTATGATTACGAAAGCCAATAGAGGCACGGCAGAATGACTGTATTTTTAGCTCTCGTGTGGGGTCAGGAGCCTTTTGTGTATTTAATAACAGAGCAATCACCTGGTTTCATTTGAGTGAAGTGTCTACATTCTGAATGCAAAACCATGCACCACCTAAAATTAATTTATGCTGATGAATGAATGGAAAGTACTGACCAAAAACAGACATATCTACTGGGGCATATGAAGCAAACCAAAGCCCAGCAGGACAATTAAGTTCATTATGAGTCTCAGAAGTGTGTTACAGCAGGGATTCTCCATCTTTTAATGAGAGGGAACGCTACTACGAGGAAGCAAACAATCTGGGGAGTTACTTGCCTTAAGGCGGGCGTAAACGGTGCGATTTTTGCTGTCGTACGAGCTCGCAGGCGATTTTTTTTCTCTCGGGAGAAAATCGCAGATGCTCGCACGGTCGCAGCTCGTACCGTGTGAGAAGAATTACGGGCCGATCCGAGAATGTTACGAGCACCTCCCGTCCTCCCGATAATTTTCAAACATGTAAAATAAAATCGGACGCTGTCTGTTTAAATTCGTGGCGTATGTGCGGTATATGCGAGACGATTTGGTGATCCATCTGAAGTTGACCAATCAGAAGTTGACAAAAACCACATATTATGTATATAAATAGTCAATATAGTAATTTTAGTTTAATTATACAGCTCTATTTTTTATTTGTTATTCCAAATTGTGGCAAATTTGCCGTTCAGCTTTATGAATGAATATGCCTGTTGTATTTCCGGCAAAATTAGCAGAAATTCAGAAATGGCCTACTCCCTCGAGTTCTTTATGAAGAACAGAAAGTCCATGCTTTTCAGCCATTCTCTTCGCCATGTCCTTCGTCTTCGTTTCTTTTTTTGGACGTCACAAGCCATAGCTGCCAGCCTGCCACAAAGAAAACTATTTCATCCTCAGAATCCATATTTTTATGAAACGTGATGCTTATGTAAGAGTTTGTAAATTCGTGTCGTGTGTGACTGCCTCCGAACGATTTTCGGATAAACTCAATCGTGACATGGGCCAGACCTCACGACGTTCCGACCTTCAGAATTGCACTGTGTACACTAGAGTCACCCGATATATCGTTTTGCTGATATATCGGTATCGGAGAATATGCCGCCGATATGAAACTTTTTTTTACAGAACATAATATAATGCCGATAAAATTTGACGCGCGGAGGGTGGCGTTCAAGAGGGCTCCTCAAGCTGAAGGGATCCCAATTTGGTGGAGATCCGCCGGTGCGTTCACGAGATAGTGACACCAGCCAACACTTTCACTACAGTAAGGTCCTCTTGTTCAGGCAGCAGCATTCAAGCGTTGTCTTATTTGACTGTAAGTGCCCTGCGAAGTGGATTTCACATGAAATTCCGCCATGATTCCTGTTCCAAGGGAATGTACACGTTACATTTAAAGGGCATTAAAGTGCACGAGACGTGAATTTTTTTACATTTATTTACAGAGGTATCTTATGTCACACTTCACACTTCTCTAGTAAATTTCATCTGTGTGTGAAGACAGTAGCGCAAATCCGGGAATGAATGTTCCGAAGGAATAAACTTCAATTTTACTGTTCAGTGCACTGATGTCAGACTCATTTTGGATCATAAAGTTTATTAAATTGTTAAATGCCCTGCCTCCATTACTTATCTCTGTCACGTCATTATAAGGTGTTTCATCCCCACCTTGGGGTGATCATTGCAAAAATGTGTATATATATATATATATATTGTTTATGTTATATACTGGATTACTATATAGATACCATCTAATGTTTGACACACAAATAGAATTTTCAAGTTTCCAACTTTGTGACTGTTACTGTACTATACTAAACCCAAAGAATACGGCCGAATATCGATATATATTTTTTAATACTCCTAAAATCGGTCTCTGCCCCAAAACCTATATCGGTCTGGTCTAGTGTACCCCTCCTAAAATAGTTTTGTTAACCTTCAATGACCACACAACACCACAGAAAATACGACTCTTCATATGTCGTATTCACGTATCATACCAGTATAATTAAATAAAGTCACATTCTTTTGTGGATTTAATGAAAACATAATTAAATTTTATGGAAAACCTAACGAAAAGAACTGCTATTCTTTGAAAAGGATTTTCTGAAGAGAAATGACAGGCTTTGGTGTTATCTGGTGGTTTATGATGAACACTCACTGATCAATTTCAGAGTACTCATGCATCCAGAGTATAAGTAATATGCATTATGTAGCTATTGTAATGTTTGAAGCAACCCAATAAATTAAACATTTTGGGCTTTAAGACAAGTTTTAAGACAAGTTACTGGAACTCAATCTTCTCAAATTAGTTCCTGGTTTGAATCAGTCTGACAAATGACTGAATCATCATCTGACTCACTAACTGAACATCCGGGGGGGGGGGTATCAGGACTCTCCAGGTGCTTCTTGAAATGAAGCTTTGTGTAATTAAAGTTCATGAAAATTCAAAACTGATAAATTCACTACAAACAGGTACACATCTGACGGCTCCTCAGAATGACCTTGAATGACCTGTGCTGTCTCTGCTTGAGAGCAGTTTGCAATCTTAACAACTGACGTGATCTAACCCTAATAAATATCCCGCTGGTTTATTTTACAACGGGAATGCAGAAACAGTGAAAAGTTCAAGCTCCTTTGCAGTGTGCAATAATACTGCATGTGTCTCGTCCAGCCATAGTGGAGGCTTCATCTGTTGTCACTTCTGCTGTGGAACGTTGCAGATATCAACACCCAGCTGTGCTGTTCTCAGGGGAAACCGTGTCAGAAAATTCTCTTTCGACAAAATTCTTTTAGTGGAGTACTAGCTGTGCAATGATAGTAGGATCCGCTGATTTGTCATTCTGGATGGAGTGCCATGTGGACACAAACCTCTTTTCGGCTCTACATTCTCAGGCACTTGAGGGTCAGCATAGTTTACAGTTTCACTAACTGACCAACAAATCAAGTTTTTCTGTAAGAGAGTAAGAGTTTTTCAGGTTTTTTTTCAACTTGACTCTTTGCATTAGTTTTCTCCTGTGCTACAGCTACTCAACAATCTTATAATAAGTAGAACAAGCCTAACACTGTAATTTTTACCAATAGAGACTGTTACCATAGTTTAAAGGAATAGTTCACCCAAGAAATGAAATTTGCTGAAAATGTACTCACGCTCAGGCCATCCAAGATGTAGATAGTTGTATCTTCATCTAAGCAGATCTAGAGAAATGTAGCATTACGTCACTTGCTCACCAATGGTCCTCCTCCGCAGTGATGTGTGCCGTCAGGATGAGAGTCCAATCGTTGATACAACTCACAATACTCCATCGAAACGATGCTTTGTCGTGAAGTCAAAGACCTCTGGCATTTTATAATAACCCAATCCATAAAGACCATTGTAACTTAACGTTTGTTTCCCGTTAAAACAAAAGCCCTCTAATCCATATAGTGCATAAAATGAAGCATAAATATTGCCAACTCAAGCATCACCATTTACAAACATCCAAAATTGTGTTTTTAGTGAGATGGATTTTTCTCTTACATCCCGCAGCTTTTTCACTGACAAGACTTGTTACTTCAATGGACTGGAGTCATGTTGTGGATTATTGCTATGTTTTTATCAGTTGTTTGAACTCTTATTCTGATGGCACCCATTTACTGCAGTGGATTCATTGGTGAGCAAGTGATGTTATGCTACATTTTTCCAAATCTGTTCAGGTGAAGAAACAATTTCATCTACATCTTGGATGGCCTGAGTTTGAATTATTCCTTTAAATAAATCAACAACTAAATGGGCATTTCTTCATTAATTTGCAGCATTGCTCCATTAGATGCTAGTGTTTTGTAAAAGTGTTACATGTCTCAATGGAAAACTTGAATCTGAGGTCAGTCGCTGCATTCTTAGCTCCAATATTTTTGTATAATGAAAAGCTCAAGTCTCCGATATCCACTCAGAATGCATTACAGCCAGCATGCTGAGCCATCTGCATTATCTGAACCTGGAATCATCAATACACAGACAGATAATGTTTCTATGTATTATAGTTCATTGCTGATAGATTGTCTGAGGGCTGCATCAGATTCAGCAATCAATGAAAACAGGTCCAACAGTTTAGCCACGCATAGAGAATCAACAGTTTGCAATTGCCAGCCTCATTAGAAAAACAATTCAACTAAACTAAATCAGAAAACAGTTATTGTAAAGTGCAATAATATTTCACAACTTTAGTGGTTAAGTCTCTAAAATGGATATCGTCTAATACGAAGAATGCAGCTTGGTGCGCATAAGAAAATTCTTACCGTTTCAAATCATCTCCAAATTCCATGTACAGGAAAGCAAAAAAGGCCGTGCACATATTCAAACCGATCATTCATCTCTCAGCTGAGAGCCAACAGCTGCAGGTGTCAAAATGTTACACTGGAAATGTATGGTTATGCATTGCTATAACTGATAATAGAGCATAATTGTATTTCTCAGAGGGTGTACAGACTAGTTTAAGCTAAAGCCAATCTTCCTATACCAAATTAACACCATCATTTGGATCAATCTTCATGAGCACCCCCTTTACTTAATGTCAACTAACCAGGGGAAACAGATTTGATCTCATTACTGTCATGTAGCCTCTAGCTAAGAATACATGAGCTATGACGTCCAAAATTAGATTCCCACATCCATTCTAATGTGAGTCCCACATAGGGCGAGAGTGAGTCATTGCTGTCTCTATTGTTCTAAGCGAGTTTGCAGGGCTCTGAAAGGAACGGATATGATTTAATTTTTGTTTTGCAGTAGTTGAAAACGACAAATACCTAGTTTTCACACAGATATAAAAGCTAAATAACTTCATAATCAGATTATTTTCAATAGCCATGCAGAACTGAACAGCTATCTCTGTAATTCCCATTTCATTTACACTAACTTACACCTGAAGAGTGGTAGATATTTGCTTATTTAATTGAATGCAATTTTCCCCATTCGGTACACAGATAATGACACTGCATATGCAGATAACAGCAATGAAAACGTTTTACAAAAGAGTTTAACTTTCATCTTGTGCAACTTCCTCTAGGGAGCGCAAAAGAAATTCAAATCATTTTAAATGAACGAGACTTAAAAGACAGCTGCCAAATCCACAAACTGCTCATGGTTATAATTAAAGTTTATGGCCTGTATTCACAGAGCTTTATGAACAGTTACAGATCTGAGGTCAAGCTTTCTCCATCTTTCTGTGCATATGAAGGGAACTTGCTTGCACCTAATTGTTGTAAGCCACCTTATGGTTACAATTAGGGCTGCACGATTAATCGAATGCGATTGTCATGTGCATTTTGTTATTAATGCCGGTTCTGTAATCAGCAGGAACTCATCATCATCACATGCTTTCAGATGGAGCAGCATTTACTACCCAGAGCCGTAGTTCACTGACAAGCTAAGCAAAATCGCATTCATAATTGCAGACGATTTAATCGCGCGATTATGAAATCAAAGAAATCGTTCTGCGATTATGAAAGCTGTTTGCGTATCTTGTCAGTGAACTACGGCTATGTGAAGTAAATGCTGCTCCATCTGAAAGCATGTGAAAATACCACATTTAATAACATATTTTTACTCCAGACTCCTTAACGTCAGTCGAGTGTTTGAAATAAATCCTTCTGTGAGATGATGTGGCTTCTTACACAGAATAAGGCACGCAACATTTTTCATAGTATTTAAGCAGTGATAAAGGCATTGCATTATAAATATACTTTATTTTAGTTGCATTGCATTTGTTTATTAGTCATGTTGAATCAATGAAAGCAGCTGAATCTTCGGTTTATTCAGCTGCAGCGATAGGCATTTTCTGGGTTTCTTCTGCGAGGCGTATTTGGAGTTTCTCTGGCCTTTTGACGGAGATTTACTGCTGATCACAGAACCGTGCTTCACTGAAAGATACGCATGACAATCGCAGCTTCTGTCGAATCGCGATCTCGATTCCATTTTGATTTATCGTGCAGCCCTAGTTACAGTAAAAACAAATTGGGATTATGAGAATAATTTCTGAATTCTCAGTCCCAGACTCCTCACTAAAAGATATTTTAAAGAATGTCAGCTGGGTCCATTAACTGTATGGACTGTATGGACAAACCTTCCTCATGCTCTTTCTGTTTTTCCCATCACTCCATCGGCACGCTGCTGTTTATGGCATACGCTAATAAACACCGCTGTTCTGCTCTGTTTGAGTCTCCGGCCTGACGGATTCATTATCGACAGAATTATGTGCAATTCATCAGCCAAATATTATTCTCTTCCTGACAGTTTGCTCAACAAAAGCAGTGTCTCTGTGTGTTATCGGACGGACACTTGAATTAATATATCAAATTCCTCCTCTCCTTCACATTTCTAAACTCTGCATCAGAACATTAAAACACTGAATTCACAAAAAGAGTTAGTATATTTTTGTGTGCATGTACTTGGAGTACAAGTGCTTATCGTGAAATCTAACAGAACAGCATAAAAATATTACAGGCCCATTAACAAGAAAGCACAGCAGGGAACGAAGATGAATATAAATGGAGATAAGCACTTCATTAACGGCCTTAAATTTAAACTGTGGCCCATTGTGTCACCATAATATTTAGAAATACTCCAGACCACAGGACATCTGCACACAGAGCGCTGTTAATCCAATCTGCCCCCCTTAAGGGAACAAGGGAAAGAGGTTAATAGACACAAATTAAAAGGGGACACTATCTGACAGTTCACACTGATATGTTTTCTTTTCACTGGTTGTGCAACTGCAACACAAACCATTAAAAAAAGTCTCAAAGGTGACATTTTTCTTTATTACAAGATGAATAAATGTGCAAAGCATTATAAAGCTCAAATACTGAACATCATACTCAAAATGACAGAATCCTATTTCCAAAAAAATCTGTCAGCAATGAACAAAGACCTTAAAGGAACACTCCACTATTTTTTAAAATTGGTTCATTTTCCAACTCCCCTAGAGTTTAAACAGTTGAGTTTTACCGTTTTCGTATTCATTCAGCCGATCTCCGGGTCTGGCGTAGCACTTTTAGCTGTAGCTTAGCAAAGATCATTGAATCTGATTAGACCGTTAGCATCTCGCTCAGAAATGACCAAAGAGTTTCTATATTTTTCCTATTTAAAACTTGACTTTTCTGTAGTTACATCGTGTACTAAGACTGACGGAAAATGAAAGTTGTGATTTTCTAGGCCGATATGGCTAGGAACTATACTCTCATTCCAGTGTAATAATCAAGGAACTTTGCTGCCGTACCATGGATACAGCAGGTGCAATGATATTACGCAGCACCTGAAAATAGTCCCAGCTAGGTAACTTCCAATAAGCCTATTTTCAGGTGCTGCTTAATATCATTGCGCCTGCTGCACCCAATGTACGGCAGCAAAGTTCCTTGATTATTACACTGGAATGAGAGTATAGTTCCTTAGAATACTCTTAGGAACACTTGAGCAGTTCACTCTCTACGAAAATGAGTGACTAAACTTGCTCCCTTTGCTTGCAAATTGTCAGAAATTTGTTGTCTAGCGAGCAGTCAGTGAACAAGCGTGCCTTAGGTACTGACATTAGCTTTGGTGCTGCACCTGAGTGCTGTTTTAAATACAGATGGCAGTGAGGTTTTGGAGGTCAGAGGCTGGACACATACACCTTCTCAATGGCTACCAGAGGAAACTGAAAAACCAGTCTGTTTCCTATTATTTGCATAAGTAATTTAGCATGTAAAGGTCTACATTAGAACAACCCCTATTTCCAAAACAGTATATTAATCCAGAATATCAATCAGCAATGGGTCGAGCTCTTAATCCACAGATCATCCATCTGCTCTAGGCTCATGCTCCCAAACCAGTACACAAATTTATTAAAGTCTTTATAAAAAAAAGTTCACAGCGTAAGTTCACCAGTTTTCAACTGGCTTTGTATTGTAACAATGTTGGTAGTATAAATAAATGAACAACGTGTATTATTTTTCTGTTACCTGGACCAAGATATCCGCGAATATTTGTAAAACTTGTCATCCAATCTCCAGGGCTTTCATTAAAACTACAGATTTCAGCATTTTTATATACCCGCTCACAGATACAGTAGCCTGATCAAGCCCAGTGCATTATGGGTGCTGACGTTTTTTTACTTTTTTTCACCACAGCTATTTTCCTCAGTTTTCTCTAGTTGTGTAGCACTGATTTAAATGTAATCTAAGTAAGTAATGTAAAACATAGAGACCACATGTGTAGGGGAATTCCCTAAATCCTATAAGTGCCTAGATGCAAGTGGGTATTTAGGCCATGTCCACACGTACATGGGTATTTTTATAAACAGAATTTTTCCTTCTTCCATTTAAAAAAAAAAATCTACGTCACATAAAACGTCTCCGGTTACTATCATAACCTCTGTTCCCTGAGAGCGGGAACGAGACATCATGGAGACATTTCTCCATTATGGGAACTCCTTCCCTTCCAACCTTTCTGAAGTCCTATTGGCTCACGCCAGTCCAATTAACTAGCCAATTGTCACGAAGTGTGCGAATACTAAAGAGCTTGAGAGGCAGTATAAAATGCGGTGCATGCGACAATTACGTCAGTATCTGATACTGAACGCCGCTTAGATGGTCGAGCAGCGAACACGGCGACCTCCGTGATTGTCTTGTTCCCGCTCTCAGGGAACCAAGGTTACGATAACTCACCACTCTATTGGGCCTAGTAACCGGAGACGTTCACTCTCGAGCTTTCACAAGACATCACGGAGACATTTCTCCGTTATGGGAACGATATTCAATCTAGCCATGAGAGAGGCTACGAGCAGCCTGTACAAGTCACATACCCAGCGAAGATAAAATACACAATTCCCACAACCAATAGTGACGCTTGTTAGGCGGGCTCGCAGCTGATAGGTGGAGACAAGCCAATGAGCATCTAAAGCATAGGTATACGAAATTTGCATATCTGGTCTGTAATAACGTAGGCTGCGCTGAGAACAGGGCAGACACAACAACGGTACTGGAAGGGCTGCACAGAGATTACTGTGCTAAAGCAGCATAACACATAACATGATAATGGTAGTACAAAGTGAATCAGACATGAATAACAGGAAGCTGCACTGAGTACAGTCTCTTTTGGGTACCACGAAATAGCGGCTGTAAAACCTGCTATCCAGCTCGCTCGGCGGGACTCGCTCTATCGCTCCTTTTTCCAAGCAGACTGCATACGTGGGGCAAACAAGTATTTAGCAGCACCAATTTGGCAAGTTCTCCCACTTAAAAAGATGAGAGAGAGGCCTGTAATTTTCATCATAGGTTTACCTCAATTATGAGAGACAAAATGAGAAGAAAAAATCCAGAAAATCACATTGTAGGATTTTTTAAAGAATTTATTGGTAAATTCCCTGGTAAAATAAGTATTTGGTCACCTACAAACAAGCAAGATTTCTGGCTCTCACAGACCTGTGACTTCTTCTTTAAGAGGCTCCTCTGTCCTCTACTGGTTACCTGTATTAATGGCATCTTTTTGAACTTGTTATCAGTATAAAAGACATTTGTCCACAACCTCAAACAGTCACACTCGAAACTCCACCATGGTCAAGACCAAAGAGCTGTCAAAGGACAGCAGAAACAAAATTGTAGACCTGCACCAGGCTGGGAAGACTGAATCTGCAATTGGTAAGCAGCTTGGTGTGAAGAAATCTACTGTGGGAGCAATTATTAGAAAATGTAAGACATACAAGACCACTGATAATCTTTCTCGATCTGGGGCTCCACGCAAGATCCACCCCGTGGGGTCAAAATGATCACAAGAACTGTGAGCAAAAATCCCAGAACCACACGTGGGGACCTAGTGAATGACCTGCAGAGTAACAAAGGCTACCATCAGTATCACACTGCGCTGCCAGGGACTCAAATCATGCAGTGCCAGACGTGTCTCCCTGCTTAAGCCAGTACATGTTCAGGCCCGTCTGAAGTTTGCTAGAGATCATTTGGATGATCCAGAAGATATTGGGCGAAGATATAATGGATTAATACCCAGAAACCAACATATAACTTCAATTTGGTCGTACAAAACAAATCACTTGTCGTGTTTTGTGAGGAAAGAATGCTGAGTTGCAATCCAAAGAAAACCATACCTAACTGTGGAAGCACTGGGTTGGAAACATCATGCTTTGGTGGCTGTTTTTCTGCAAAGGGACCAGGACGACTGATACGTGTAAACGAAAGAATGAATGGGGCAATGTATCGTGAGATTTTGAGTGAAACCTCCTTCCATCAGCAAGGGCATTGAATATGAAACGTGGCTGGGTCTTTCAGCATTGACAATGATCCCAAACACACCGCCCGGGCAACGAAGGAGTGGCTTCGTAAGAAGCATTTCAAGGTCCTGGAGTGGCCTAGCCAGTCTCCAGATCTCAACCCCATAGAAAATCTTTGGAGGGAGAAAATCCATGTTGCCCAGCGACAGCACCAAAACATTACTGCTCTAGAGGAGAACTGCATGGAGGAATGGGCCAAAATACCCATCAGTGTGTGAAAACCTTGTGAAGACTTACAGAAAACGTTTTGACCTCTGTCATTGCCAACAAAGTGTTTATAACAAAGTATTGAGATGAAATTTGTTATTGACCAAATACTTATTTTCCACCATAATTTGCAAATAAATTCTTTAAAAATCCTACAATGTGATTTTCTGGATTTTTTTTTCTCATTTTGTCTCTCATAGTTGAGGTATACCTATGATGAAAATTACAGGCCTCTCTCATCTTTTTAAGTGGAGAACTTGCACAATTGGTGGCTGAATAAATACTTTTTTCCCCACTGACCTCTTGCTCATAAGAACCAGGGCATTTCGAGGCAATGTTAGAGACTGCACTACGCCATTGAAATGGGGTGGTCTGCGTCTGAATTCAAGGGCATACCCACACTCTATCACACCAAGTAACCAGCGCGAGATTCCCGGAATAACTTACCCACGCGCTCAGGAACTGACATAGCGGCTTTAGCAGGCTTGGTCGTGGATGCACCGGCGAGTGCTGCGCGACTATAACCTGTGTGGGCGGCGGCTCTGCACTGCTCTGAGGCAGGGCGAGCAGCATTGCATTGACTGAGTGAGGAGGAAATAGCTGTTTTTGTGAGAATGTATGCATTTTTATTGAAAGAACATCCAACACACAAACATTTGAAAACATGAACTTGTGGCGCTTGGGAGCCTGTCCGCTCACGCACTCTCCTCCTCTCTTCATACCGTCAAGGCGGCGGGCGAGAGTCACGTCGCGGGCGCCTCCGCTGGCCGTGGCGTTTCCTCCTGGGACCCCACGCCTTCCTCTGGACATCCGGCTCCTGGCTAGGAGCAGTAGCAGTCACCGCCGCGGTCGCTGGCCTGGGGTTATCCCTCCGCTTGGAAGAGCCAGGTGCCGACGAGGATCTATATCTCGCCGTCTGCTGCTGGAAAGCGCGCCTCTGCATCACGTGACTCATGGCTTTGGCGCACTTTTGAGCCTCCGCGAAGCATTCAATAATGGACTCCACGGCGTCACCAAAGAGGTGACGTTCAATAATGGACTCCAGGGAGTCACAGGAGCGTTCAGCAGCACTTTACGGTCAGCATCCTTGAGGTCAGCCAGGTTTAACCATAGGTGCCTCTGAAGGACGACCATAAAACCCATGACCTTACGCACGGCCTGGGCCGCTCGCTTCGTCGCCATCAGCACGAAGTCCGTCGCCGCGCGCAGATCCTTAACGGCCTCTGCAGTGAGGGCTCCGCCCTCCGCTGCCTGCAGGAGCTTCACCTGAAAAACCTGCAGCACCGCCATGGCATGCAGCACAGAAGCCACCTCGCCATCAGACACATATGCTTTATTGGCAAGGTGGGCGGTGGTCCTGCACGGCTTCGAGGGGAGGCTGATGTCCAAGCCTAGGGTCTTGGCTGCTGCAAGACACAGGTGTGCAGCGACGGTCTCCTCGACGTGGGGGAGAGCGCACGTACCCGTGGGCCTCCGCCCAATCCACGTGGGAAAAGATGGCCTGTGTGGCAGAGTGGACGCGCGCTGATTGGGGTGCAGACCACGGTTTAACCAGCTGCTCGTGTACGTCGGGGAAGAAGGGGACCGACGCCCTCGAGTCAGCTTTCCGGGTGGACCTGAAATACCAGGAGTCGAGCTTACTCCTGGCAGGCTCCTCTGGAGGACCCCAGGTAAACTCCAACTCCTGGACAGCCTTCAACAGAACCCTCATGAGCTCCTCCTTAGACATGAAATACTTCTGGTATGTCAACATATCCTGCGATCCATGCTAGAAAATCTAACATTTTTAAATCGCCATTTTGCTAAACCCTTCATAATTATCATGCATGAGGCTTTATGACCTTTTTATGTATTGTATTATTGACCTTGTATTAATTATGAGACTATACAGTGCTGCAGCAGTGATGTCAAAACCTGGGAGACCAATTTGGATTTCCTTGAGATTTTCCTATGGGTTTTTATCATGGAATTTTTCAATTAATGAGTAAAATAAGGTCTCAGGTAAACAAAACTTGAGGGTACTTGGCCATTTGTGCATTAAAAACAAAAATAACATAACCGTTTCAAAATTCTAATTTCAGTATGGGTGTATGTTATTTACATTATAGAGAAAAACATTGAAATATCATAAATTTATATTTACAGAGCAGACTTTGTTTTACTCATAAAGTGAAAAACACCTTTAGAGAAATCTCAAGGGGACCCATGGCTTCCAGCTTTTGACATCACAGCTGCAGCACTTCATATACAGCATTTGTATTTTTTTTAATAAAAAAAATCATCTGTCATACTGCATAACTATTCAAAATGAACTAGCAACAACAAAAAGGTGTTAAAAATGGTACACAAAAAAGGCTTAGAAGAAATTCTGATGTTCTGACCTAATAATCCACGATCCAAAAAAATTAAAATCATGACAGCACAATCTGCAAGATGCTCTTTCTACAAAACACACCAAGAACAAACATGTTTATGCCTGCAAGATGATGAAATAAAGACTGAAAGAGAATAGTTAAAGTGATCCAAAACACTGAGCCTAATGTTGATTCTTCAAAGAACTGCTGGAGTAAATCAAAGCCTGTCACAAGCTGCTCTATCACGCTCAGTGTGTCATTATTGTTTGTTGTTGTTGTTTTTTTCACATAGCAAGTGCCAAAACCTTTAGCAAGTTTCGTATAAAATTTTTTTTCTGAAAAACCGAAACATATTTTTTATTTTTTTTGGTCAAAAATGAGAGAAGAGCACTAGAGTGTTAAGGTTGTTTTCTGTAATGAGGTCTTCACTGGCCATGGGCAATGAGTGTCATGTATTTAAGACAATATTTTCATGTTAAAAATAAAAAGCATTTCGATTCTGTTCCATTCAGTTGCACTACTTCTAGCTGTTCACACAATGTGATCACCCTCTTTAACTCTCCAGAGTGTTAATCGCTGCCCCGGACTCAAAGTCACCGTGTGCAGTGGAGGTTGTCAACCTTTGGGAAGGGATGCGAAGATGTCGCTAGAGATTTCTGTGCACTGTATGTTATTAATGGTATATTTTGAAAGAGTTTTGTAGCCCTAGGTTAGACTTAGTAAACATGCAACGTCTCTTGTGCTGCATATTAAAATAGATGTGAAGTGCTGGCTACATTATATACAAAGGTGAATTCAGTGTATGAGGTAGTTTGCATTAAGACCCAGTGGTGCTATAACTGGAGATGAGATGCAAGCTTTCTATTATATTAATAGCTTTACTGCAACAGAATGGAGCAAAGCACAGGGGTCTAAAAACACATTATTCAGAGCTGCACTCAGAAAAGGTTCTGTCACTCAATTCAAATTTTTGAATCGCTAAAAGGTTCCAAATGAAACCCTTAATTTAAAATATACCTATAGGGCTTCTTTATTGAAATGAAATACTTAATTTATTACAGCCTAAAGTATATTTATTTCATTTTTAGCCCGGATAACTCTTTTTCTTTACTTTTATACAGGGCTCAACTATAAAGTGTTATTGTTGTGGTCGGTGTGTGAGAGTTTCAGACCAGAACTGCACTTCCATTAAAAAGTTTACATTCATTGGTCTTGTACATCCGATTTTTGTGCCTTGAAAATGTAAACATTAGTTTTCTGTGATGTATGTTACATTGTTATTGCAAATTCATTCAAATTCTGTAACGTACAGTATAGATGAGTTTTTAGTGAAAATGAAAAAATTTAAGTAAGAATGTTGAAAACAATGAAACATAGAAATCAGCAGCGTTTTGCATCATATGTCATCGTTTCCCACCAAAAGTGTGTTTATGGATGTACATTAGGGCTGTGCAATATATCGAAATG
>JADLZN010009785.1:0-106342 GCA_018155175.1 Sinocyclocheilus anophthalmus
TTCAGCGTGTCAGTGCTGGTGCCGAGTGTAAACCTGCGTGTTCAGCGTGTCAGTGCTGGCGCCGAGTGTAAACCTGTGTTCAGCGTGTCAGTGCTGGTGCCGAGTGTAAACCTGTGTGTTCAGCGTGTCAGTGCTGGCGCCCGGGGCGCCGAGTGTAAACCTGTGTTCAGCGTGTCAGTGCTGGCGCTGAGTGTAAACCTGTGTGTTCAGCGTGTCAGTGCTGGTGCTGAGTGTAAACCTGTGTTCAGCGTGTCAGTGCTGGCGCCGAGTGTAAACCTGCGTGTTCGGCGTGTCAGTGCTGGCGCTGAGTGTAAACATGTGTGTTCAGCGTGTCAGTGCTGGTGCCGAGTGTAAACCTGCGTGTTCAGCGTGTCAGTGCTGGCGCCGAGTGTAAACCTGCGTGTTCGGCGTGTCAGTGCTGGCGCTGAGTGTAAACATGTGTGTTCAGCGTGTCAGTGCTGGTGCCGAGTGTAAACCTGTGTGTTCAGCGTGTCAGTGCAGGCGCCGAGTGTAAACCTGTGTGTTCAGCGTGTCAGTGCGGGTGCCGCGAGAGTGTAAACTGTGTGTTTCACTTGTATGCTGGCCCTAGGTGTAAACTGTGTGTTCAGCCCGTGTTCATTGCTGGTGCCGCGGTGTAAACCTGTGTGTTCGGCGTGTCAGTGCTGGCGCTGAGTGTAAACCTGTGTGTTCGGCGTGTCAGTGCTGGCGCTGAGTGTAAACCTGTGTGTTCGGCGTGTCAGTGCTGGCGCTGAGTGTAAACCTGTGTGTTCGGCGTGTCAGTGCTGGCGCTGAGTGTAAACATGTGTGTTCAGCGTGTCAGTGCTGGTGCTGTGTGTAAACCTGTGTGTTCAGCGTGTCAGTGCTGGCGCCGAGTGTAAACCTGTGTGTTCAGCGTGTCAGTGCTGGCGCCGAGTGTAAACCTGTGTTCAGCGTGTCAGTGCTGGTGCTGTGTGTAAACCTGTGTGTTCAGCGTGTCAGTGCTGGCGCTGAGTGTAAACCTGTGTGTTCGGCGTGTCAGTGCTGGCGCTGAGTGTAAACCTGTGTGTTCGGCGTGTCAGTGCTGGCGCTGAGTGTAAACCTGTGTGTTCGGCGTGTCAGTGCTGGCGCTGAGTGTAAACCTGTGTGTTCGGCGTGTCAGTGCTGGCGCTGAGTGTAAACCTGTGTGTTCGGCGTGTCAGTGCTGGCGCTGAGTGTAAACCTGTGTGTTCGGCGTGTCAGTGCTGGCGCTGAGTGTAAACCTGTGTGTTCGGCGTGTCAGTGCTGGCGCTGAGTGTAAACCTGTGTGTTCGGCGTGTCAGTGCTGGCGCTGAGTGTAAACCTGTGTGTTCGGCGTGTCAGTGCTGGCGCTGAGTGTAAACCTGTGTGTTCGGCGTGTCAGTGCTGGCGCTGAGTGTAAACCTGTGTGTTCGGCGTGTCAGTGCTGGCGCTGAGTGTAAACCTGTGTGTTCGGCGTGTCAGTGCTGGCGCTGAGTGTAAACCTGTGTGTTCGGCGTGTCAGTGCTGGCGCTGAGTGTAAACCTGTGTGTTCGGCGTGTCAGTGCTGGCGCTGAGTGTAAACATGTGTGTTCAGCGTGTCAGTGCTGGTGCTGTGTGTAAACCTGTGTGTTCAGCGTGTCAGTGCTGGTGCTGAGTGTAAACCTGTGTTCAGCGTGTCAGTGCTGGTGCTGAGTGTAAACCTGTGTTCAGCGTGTCAGTGCTGGTGCTGAGTGTAAACCTGTGTTCAGCGTGTCAGTGCTGGTGCTGAGTGTAAACCTGTGTTCAGCGTGTCAGTGCTGGTGCTGAGTGTAAACCTGTGTTCAGCGTGTCAGTGCTGGTGCTGAGTGTAAACCTGTGTTCAGCGTGTCAGTGCTGGTGCTGAGTGTAAACCTGTGTTCAGCGTGTCAGTGCTGGTGCTGAGTGTAAACCTGTGTTCAGCGTGTCAGTGCTGGTGCTGAGTGTAAACCTGTGTTCAGCGTGTCAGTGCTGGTGCTGAGTGTAAACCTGTGTTCAGCGTGTCAGTGCTGGTGCTGAGTGTAAACCTGTGTGTTCAGCGTGTCAGTGCAGGCGCCGAGTGTAAACCTGTGTGTTCAGCGTGTCAGTGCAGGCGCCGAGTGTAAACCTGTGTGTTCAGCGTGTCAGTGCAGGCGCCGAGTGTAAACCTGTGTGTTCAGCGTGTCAGTGCAGGCGCCGAGTGTAAACCTGTGTGTTCAGCGTGTCAGTGCAGGCGCCGAGTGTAAACCTGTGTGTTCAGCGTGTCAGTGCAGGCGCCGAGTGTAAACCTGTGTGTTCAGCGTGTCAGTGCAGGCGCCGAGTGTAAACCTGTGTGTTCAGCGTGTCAGTGCTGGCGCCGAGTGTAAACCTGCGTGTTCGGCGTGTCAGTGCTGGCGCTGAGTGTAAACATGTGTGTTCAGCGTGTCAGTGCTGGTGCCGAGTGTAAACCTGCGTGTTCAGCGTGTCAGTGCTGGTGCCGAGTGTAAACCTGTGTGTTCAGCGTGTCAGTGCTGGTGCTGAGTGTAAACCTGTGTTCAGCGTGTCAGGTTGCGTTGCTGATGTAAACCTTTGTTCAGGCGTGTCAGGGCTGCGTGCCCGGGGGGTGATTGTAACCGGTGTTTGTCAGCGTGTCAGGGCTGGGTGGCTGAGGTAAGGCCGGTGTGTTCAGCGTGTTCATTGCTGCCGTGGGGGGTGGGTGGGCTGAGTCTTGAGTGTAAACCTGTGTGTTCGGCGTGTCAGTGCTGGCGCTGAGTGTAAACCTGTGTGTTCGGCGTGTCAGTGCTGGCGCTGAGTGTAAACCTGTGTGTTCGGCGTGTCAGTGCTGGCGCTGAGTGTAAACCTGTGTGTTCGGCGTGTCAGTGCTGGCGCTGAGTGTAAACCTGTGTGTTCGGCGTGTCAGTGCTGGCGCTGAGTGTAAACCTGTGTGTTCGGCGTGTCAGTGCTGGCGCTGAGTGTAAACCTGTGTGTTCGGCGTGTCAGTGCTGGCGCTGAGTGTAAACCTGTGTGTTCGGCGTGTCAGTGCTGGCGCTGAGTGTAAACATGTGTGTTCAGCGTGTCAGTGCTGGTGCTGTGTGTAAACCTGTGTGTTCAGCGTGTCAGTGCTGGCGCTGAGTGTAAACATGTGTGTTCAGCGTGTCAGTGCTGGTGCTGTGTGTAAACCTGTGTGTTCAGCGTGTCAGTGCTGGTGCTGAGTGTAAACCTGTGTTCAGCGTGTCAGTGCTGGTGCTGAGTGTAAACCTGTGTTCAGCGTGTCAGTGCTGGTGCTGTGTGTAAACCTGTGTGTTCAGCGTGTCAGTGCTGGTGCTGAGTGTAAACCTGTGTGTTCCGCGTGTCAGTGCTGGTGCCGATGTAAACCTGTTGTTCACGGTCAGTGCTGGTGCGAGTGTTACAACCGTGTGTGTTCAGCGTGTCAGTGCTGGTGCTGAGTGTAAACCTGTGTGTTCAGCGTGTCAGTGCTGGTGCTGAGTGTAAACCTGTGTGTTCAGCGTGTCAGTGCTGGCGCTGAGTGTAAACCTGTGTGTTCAGCGTGTCAGTGCTGGCGCTGAGTGTAAACATGTGTGTTCAGCGTGTCAGTGCTGGTGCTGAGTGTAAACCTGTGTGTTCAGCGTGTCAGTGCTGGTGCTGTGTGTAAACCTGTGTGTTCAGCGTGTCAGTGCTGGCGCTGAGTGTAAACCTGTGTGTTCAGCGTGTCAGTGCTGGCGCTGAGTGTAAACCTGTGTGTTCGGCGTGTCAGTGCTGGCGCTGAGTGTAAACCTGTGTGTTCGGCGTGTCAGTGCTGGCGCTGAGTGTAAACCTGTGTGTTCGGCGTGTCAGTGCTGGCGCTGAGTGTAAACCTGTGTGTTCGGCGTGTCAGTGCTGGCGCTGAGTGTAAACCTGTGTGTTCGGCGTGTCAGTGCTGGCGCTGAGTGTAAACCTGTGTGTTCGGCGTGTCAGTGCTGGCGCTGAGTGTAAACCTGTGTGTTCGGCGTGTCAGTGCTGGCGCTGAGTGTAAACATGTGTGTTCAGCGTGTCAGTGCTGGTGCTGAGTGTAAACCTGTGTGTTCAGCGTGTCAGTGCTGGCGCTGAGTGTAAACCTGTGTGTTCAGCGTGTCAGTGCTGGTGCTGTGTGTAAACCTGTGTGTTCAGCGTGTCAGTGCTGGTGCTGAGTGTAAACCTGTGTTCAGCGTGTCAGTGCTGGTGCTGAGTGTAAACCTGTGTGTTCAGCGTGTCAGTGCTGGTGCTGAGTGTAAACCTGTGTGTTCAGCGTGTCAGTGCTGGCGCTGAGTGTAAACCTGTGTGTTCGGCGTGTCAGTGCTGGCGCTGAGTGTAAACCTGTGTGTTCGGCGTGTCAGTGCTGGCGCTGAGTGTAAACATGTGTGTTCAGCGTGTCAGTGCTGGTGCTGAGTGTAAACCTGTGTGTTCAGCGTGTCAGTGCAGGCGCCGAGTGTAAACCTGTGTGTTCAGCGTGTCAGTGCAGGCGCCGAGTGTAAACCTGTGTGTTCAGCGTGTCAGTGCAGGCGCCGAGTGTAAACCTGTGTGTTCAGCGTGTCAGTGCAGGCGCCGAGTGTAAACCTGTGTGTTCAGCGTGTCAGTGCAGGCGCCGAGTGTAAACCTGTGTGTTCAGCGTGTCAGTGCAGGCGCCGAGTGTAAACCTGTGTGTTCAGCGTGTCAGTGCAGGCGCCGAGTGTAAACCTGTGTGTTCAGCGTGTCAGTGCAGGCGCCGAGTGTAAACCTGTGTGTTCAGCGTGTCAGTGCAGGCGCCGAGTGTAAACCTGTGTGTTCAGCGTGTCAGTGCAGGCGCCGAGTGTAAACCTGTGTGTTCAGCGTGTCAGTGCAGGCGCCGAGTGTAAACCTGTGTGTTCAGCGTGTCAGTGCAGGCGCCGAGTGTAAACCTGTGTGTTCAGCGTGTCAGTGCAGGCGCCGAGTGTAAACCTGTGTGTTCAGCGTGTCAGTGCTGGCGCCGAGTGTAAACCTGTGTGTTCAGCGTGTCAGTGCTGGCGCTGAGTGTAAACCTGTGTGTTCAGCGTGTCAGTGCTGGTGCTGAGTGTAAACCTGTGTGTTCAGCGTGTCAGTGCTGGTGCTGAGTGTAAACCTGTGTGTTCAGCGTGTCAGTGCTGGCGCTGAGTGTAAACCTGTGTGTTCGGCGTGTCAGTGCTGGCGCTGAGTGTAAACCTGTGTGTTCGGCGTGTCAGTGCTGGCGCTGAGTGTAAACCTGTGTGTTCGGCGTGTCAGTGCTGGCGCTGAGTGTAAACCTGTGTGTTCGGCGTGTCAGTGCTGGCGCTGAGTGTAAACCTGTGTGTTCGGCGTGTCAGTGCTGGCGCTGAGTGTAAACCTGTGTGTTCGGCGTGTCAGTGCTGGCGCTGAGTGTAAACCTGTGTGTTCGGCGTGTCAGTGCTGGCGCTGAGTGTAAACCTGTGTGTTCGGCGTGTCAGTGCTGGCGCTGAGTGTAAACCTGTGTGTTCGGCGTGTCAGTGCTGGCGCTGAGTGTAAACCTGTGTGTTCGGCGTGTCAGTGCTGGCGCTGAGTGTAAACCTGTGTGTTCGGCGTGTCAGTGCTGGCGCTGAGTGTAAACATGTGTGTTCAGCGTGTCAGTGCTGGTGCTGTGTGTAAACCTGTGTGTTCAGCGTGTCAGTGCTGGTGCTGAGTGTAAACCTGTGTGTTCAGCGTGTCAGTGCTGGTGCTGTGTGTAAACCTGTGTGTTCAGCGTGTCAGTGCTGGTGCTGAGTGTAAACCTGTGTTCAGCGTGTCAGTGCTGGTGCTGAGTGTAAACCTGTGTTCAGCGTGTCAGTGCTGGTGCTGTGTGTAAACCTGTGTGTTCAGCGTGTCAGTGCAGGCGCCGAGTGTAAACCTGTGTGTTCAGCGTGTCAGTGCAGGCGCCGAGTGTAAACCTGTGTGTTCAGCGTGTCAGTGCAGGCGCCGAGTGTAAACCTGTGTGTTCAGCGTGTCAGTGCAGGCGCCGAGTGTAAACCTGTGTGTTCAGCGTGTCAGTGCAGGCGCCGAGTGTAAACCTGTGTGTTCAGCGTGTCAGTGCTGGCGCTGAGTGTAAACATGTGTGTTCAGCGTGTCAGTGCTGGTGCTGAGTGTAAACCTGTGTGTTCAGCGTGTCAGTGCTGGTGCTGAGTGTAAACCTGTGTTCAGCGTGTCAGTGCTGGTGCTGAGTGTAAACCTGTGTGTTCAGCGTGTCAGTGCTGGCGCTGAGTGTAAACCTGTGTGTTCGGCGTGTCAGTGCTGGCGCTGAGTGTAAACCTGTGTGTTCGGCGTGTCAGTGCTGGCGCTGAGTGTAAACCTGTGTGTTCGGCGTGTCAGTGCTGGCGCTGAGTGTAAACCTGTGTGTTCGGCGTGTCAGTGCTGGCGCTGAGTGTAAACATGTGTGTTCAGCGTGTCAGTGCTGGTGCTGTGTGTAAACCTGTGTGTTCAGCGTGTCAGTGCTGGTGCCGAGTGTAAACCTGTGTGTTCAGCGTGTCAGTGCTGGCGCTGAGTGTAAACATGTGTGTTCAGCGTGTCAGTGCTGGTGCTGAGTGTAAACCTGTGTTCAGCGTGTCAGTGCTGGCGCTGAGTGTAAACCTGTGTGTTCGGCGTGTCAGTGCTGGCGCTGAGTGTAAACCTGTGTGTTCGGCGTGTCAGTGCTGGCGCTGAGTGTAAACATGTGTGTTCAGCGTGTCAGTGCTGGTGCTGAGTGTAAACCTGTGTGTTCAGCGTGTCAGTGCTGGTGCTGTGTGTAAACCTGTGTGTTCAGCGTGTCAGTGCTGGTGCTGTGTGTAAACCTGTGTGTTCAGCGTGTCAGTGCTGGCGCTGAGTGTAAACCTGTGTGTTCGGCGTGTCAGTGCTGGCGCTGAGTGTAAACCTGTGTGTTCGGCGTGTCAGTGCTGGCGCTGAGTGTAAACCTGTGTGTTCGGCGTGTCAGTGCTGGCGCTGAGTGTAAACATGTGTGTTCAGCGTGTCAGTGCTGGTGCTGAGTGTAAACCTGTGTGTTCAGCGTGTCAGTGCTGGTGCGGAGTGTAAACCTGTGTGTTCAGCGTGTCAGTGCAGGCGCCGAGTGTAAACCTGTGTGTTCCCTGTCGTGGCTGGTCTATTGTAAACCGGTGTAATTTTGCCGTACTGTCTGCCGATCGTGACGTGATCACCGTCCCACATCCGCCGACACGGACGCCGGGAAACGCGACACGCTCCGGTACAACTGAGCGTCTCCCTCCGCCGCCTCCCGGAGCACTGTAAACACCCAATGGTGACACGCATAGTAACACACATCAACACATCAGCCCTACACAGCACATAACGGATCCAGCGTGTACGTGTTTAAAACGAGTCGACCCAGCTTCAGCGCGCTGACGCGGACGCTTTCCGAAACACGGAGCTGGTTTTGGTTCAGCTGTTGAGAACGAATAATCGCGTTCTGCTGCATTAACTGTGTACGACCCGACAAACACACACGAAGGAGTTGTGTCTAAAAGTCATATGGTTATATTTGCCTGTACCCTTTCGCCTCCATGACTGCGTGCGTGCAGCCTACGTCGGCTGCCAGAATACCATGCCGTGTCGTATGGGGGAGACCAGGCCCCCCCGACCGACTCGATACCGTCACCTGGGCGCTCTGGGGGGGCGCTGGGCCCAAGGCCACTGTCCTGTGCTTCTCTATTCACTTGTAGCAGATGCGAGTAGACGCGCGCGTTTAGCTTGGACTTTGTTTACGGTCGCATCATACAGTTCGATTTGCCCAATTTCATGTTCGATATTTGAAGTAGAAACGCACTTATCAAGATTCACGTACATGATGTTGAAGACTTTTTATACACAATATTGTGAGACAGGGAAACTTATTGGCAGACAATATTGGAACATGGGTTCATAGTCTATAGCCTATCCCCAGAAAACCATGCTCGACCATTATTACTAGACCTATTTGCCTGACATACAAGTGTATGCAAACTCTATTGAGCACGATGCGTCTATACCAGGTTATTTCATTCTGGATTCTATGGACATTAATTTCATTTTTTTCCACTCGCTGGCAAGTGGACTTTTAAAAGAATAATACGCTCCTTCGAGTCAATATGCTGCTTTGGAAAGCTGCATCTGCGACAAAGCTCAATACTGACACACTAACAAAGGAGGTTGCTTTTTGGGATCCGGTGGGAGAAAGAGGGCGGTTCAGGAGTGGAACTTGAGAAGTGATGGGAAAAATGTAGAACTGGAGTCGGAGTTCGTGATTGAAGACAATCAGTGAGATAGGACTGCTTTTATCGCCGATTCTCCCAATTGAGATGGAGCTCCCAGGGAATGGTGAGCATCCTAATCTTGTGGGTGTGATCTGAATTTTTAATGACTTTCTCATGCATCCGTCAGACGCTGATACTGGAATGACTGAAAATCTTGTAGGTGATGATGACCCGATGGAAAAGGGGGCGCAATTGTTAGGTTGAGAAAATAAATCAAAACGCAGTGAATGGATGTGCGCTCCTGGAGCAACTTGCGCGTGACACTGACTGCTGGTGTTCTTCCCGGTCGTGGTCGTTGTCACAAGATAAACTACCTTGGCCTCTTGCTGAAAATAAAAAGAATCCACCTGTGAATGCAACATGTGAGAGGATCAGCTGGAACAAGAACGTACGAAGATTGGTGGGGGGGGGATGGCCGAAAGTAAAGTTTGGAATTCATATCAATGGATCAGAAAATGGTCAGTCAAAAAAGGAAGATGTCGTAGGTGCGTTGGCCGACGCGTATGGGGGGCAGCCTGATCCGTCTCGTTGAAAAATAATGTATGGTGCTCGTTGATTAGTCAATCTAGAGGAGGGTACATGTCTTTGATAGTGGGCGAACAAACGTCCTTAAACAGAGAGAGGTAAGACAAAAGCCCCCCATTTCCTGGGGGGCGTGGCTTGGTGGAGCAGTTAGTGGCGCCGTGGCGTCATGAAAGCTGAAGGGGAAAGGCCTCTAGACACTAGGGTCACTGGAGGTACTACGGGTCTCTGGTCGGGGTAAAGCGGGCAGTGATATACCATCTGCCGCACTTGCGGTATCTAGGCTGAAAGTGGTGGAATAGGAGGCATAGCACATCCGGGGTTGGTATAAGACTGAGGGCAACCCTGGAGTGAAAACCGTGAGACGAGTGCTCCGTCTTTTGTATCCTCAAGTCCAGCAGGCCCCGGGTTGTCCCTATGCCACAGGGAGTGACAAGCAGAGGGGAGAATGCACAAGTAAGAAAAAACCGAGAGAACGGCACCTTGAAGATAGGCTGTCAACCAATCTATAAACTTTAGATAATTAGTCTGGTTACCGGGATGGACAGATGGGGCCCTAGAGCCAGGCTGGAGAACACAACAGCAGGGTATAGGCCGACTGGTAAAATAAACATCGGGCTAAGAGACTCAGCTCTCTCCGTGCAGGGGTTACAACCATTATTGAGATCAATCGAGCTGCTACATGATCTCGAAGAAGCGGCCCAAGAACGGGGGGAGAGGACTGGCCCGCGCGCAGGCGGCTGCTGCCACGATAGCTACTCCCTGTCCCCCGAACGTAATCGGAGCTCGGCAGACTTAGTATTGGATGGTACAAGGTTTTAGAAGCGGCATTAAGTAGAGGGCAGTCCTCGGGTCCTGCACTGTGGGGGGGGAGAAAGGAGGAATAGACGTGGCGACAAAGAACAGGAAAGCATACACAAATAGAAAGTAGTACCTTTAAGTAAAGCTGAAGGCAAGAGGGGATAGCATTGAGTAATTAAAATGGCACATATGAGAAGGGGGTCTAGAGGAAGAACTTTGCCAAGGCAGATTCAGAGTGTGTTGGACTGAAGAAAGACACGGAAATCGAAAGAATGGGCAGCGTATCAGCTAGGCGGACATACAGCTTAACTAGAGTCGGTAAAAATAGGGTAACGGACTCGTGAAAGTGACAAATGTTGAGAATTAGAAACAGTGAAACATATTATTTTTGAGTGTTCTGCATATGAAAGGGGGAGATTTCAATTAATTCAAGAATTAGGTTGGCTGGGAGTTGATAATATTTCTTTTAAAGTATTGTTAGGAAATGGGTCGAGGCGATCAAGAGTGCAAGAAATGTGTTTAAGTACCTGAAAAACACAGGAACAATAGATAATCGATTGGGGTGCCTTGCTTGGCTGTTCCCGTCGGGGATGCGTTCTTCCAAAGGTACTGGGAGGCCCATCTTTTTTTTGCGTTCTCTCGGGGGTTCGGACAAACCGTCCGGGTACGTGACAGCTTGAGGTTAGGGGGTCAGACAGCTCGTACGTTCTATGGAGGCAGGCATAGGGCAACCGGGTGGAGCGGAGAACTCCCAGGGGACTCGCGTAGGGCAGGGGTACGAAGACATCAGGACAAGCGCGCGCATTGTCAGGTTACGAGACGAAGGCAATGACAACGCTCGCGTGAATGGTACGAGGAACAATCAAGGACAGAGCGGCGCGCATTTACTGGGTTCCTAGTGATGGGCAGTGGAGAGGCGCGACGGTGCAGCACGACCGTCAGGAGGAGAACGGGCCCGCGGAGGCAGAGTCAGCAGAACGGGGGCGAGCTGGTGGCCGATCCCTATGGTGGACAGGCCGTCGATAACAACGTGGGGCGCGACGGGGCTTGGGTTGAGTCCTGGCGTTGAGCCAAGCACGCGGGTAGGATGAATATCAACGCGGATCGAGGCGCTAATGATCTATAAGTAGGATTATATACTGGCGGTTAAAATCATTACAAAAGTAGTAGGCTTGTACATAGTAAGAATAGAGGAGGCTAGGGATCGACGTATTATGTTTAAGGTGAAGTCACACTGGCACAACCGGCATAGGTAATGTAGCTCCGCAATATGCGAGGGAAGTATTGTTGAAATACCTGTTTTGGGTAAGCTTTGCAGGGCGTTAGGCCATATACCACTCACACAGTACCGAGGCTGGGGTCCTAGGCCTACGGTGAACCAGACGCCGTACGGGCATATGAGGCCGATAAAGGCATGTAAATGCCACCACTATAGTTAGGAGGCAAAACGATCCCGGTGATGAGGATGGTTTGTGATATATTGTAGAACATCTGAGAGGGTAGTAATGTCACAAAAGCCAGGAGTTCCTTTGTTCCAAATATTGCGCTTGAGCAGGATCTGAAATGAACAAGGGAGTTACTTTTGACACACTATGTCTGGTATGTTTCATGCACCAACACTAAAGTTCCAAACAAAGCGGAAAAGACCGGGTTGCCGATCTCCGAGAAAGACATTTTAGTACCTGCCGGAAGCGTGTTTTTGAAAATGAATCACCATAAGACAGATTCAACTGCTGCCACCTATGCCAACAAACCAGCACGGCGGTTCCATCACAAAAACACACACAGCAAAATATCACCTTATTAAGCTTATCGAAAAAATACCCCAAAATAATGTCGCAATTGAATTTTCCCCCCTAATGTCTGACAAAAAAAGAAAGAAATATATTTTAAAACACATTTTGTTAAGAGTGACAATTAACCTATTAATTATAGGTACTAGCTCAAATTCTGCATGCATGATACAGTCAGTGGTGTAGTGGAGGGTATATGCAGGTATACGGCGTATACCCACTTCTTTATCAGTCGGCTTTGCGTATACCTACTTCTAAATCCCCTCTGATGCGCATAATTCATTAGTGTCCTGCATTAGGCAAAGTCATGACAGTCCACCACATGAATAGCCAATCCAATCGCATGTAAAAAATACAAATATTCCCTAAAAACACACAGTAAAGACAGTGATGCGGTCAGGACCGTGGCGCCGGCTTCCTTTGAAATAAGTTTGATGATTGCACCTGCGCCCTCGCCCGCTCCGTCAGTCAGAGAGGATGCTGATTGCTGACAGTGACAGAGATGCTGCTTCTTCATGCGCGAGAGCATGTCAGGGGATGCGCGCAGAGTGGTCAAATAATAGTTAATTATTGATTACTAATTTGAATCAGTACATTACAACGAAAACAATATCTTAAAAACCAGTAAACTCATGTAAACTTTTCATTCCAGGGGCCATATAACGAATACTTCAAACAGTAATTCAAACAGCTCTATACAGAAAAACCAACCGAGTCCCAGAGATTGTGGAGAGTCCGAGGCCAGAGGCAGTAAATATTATGTTCAGCGTGTATTTGGTTTAAAAGCACGAGTGTTGTACTGGATGGTGACTGAACGTGTGTGAGATTATGACTGGTCGAGTTTAGTCTGAGGGATCTTAGTAGCATGTACGTTAATCAAGACCAGCGGTGTAAGTGATCTGTTGGTGGCTCCCTGTGGCCTATTTATATCCACTTGACTTGTGCTTATTTTATATTAAAAGGGTGGGGATTATGGGGGGATATTCGATAATTGATATCACGACATTATTCTATGCGAGACAACCAACTAAACAAAATCGCATTTACTGTACTAGAATTTCTGACAAAAATGTAATGCTGCAGTCTATTTTTTTTTATTGAACGATTTCAAAAGCGCCTCTTCTGTGGCAACTTTTAATTCATAATGATTCTACTCCGGAAGTCAAGCAGCGCATTTAAGTACATAGCAATACGACTGGGCCCATTTGGGGTGGAACTAAATATACAATACTAGTGACGCTCACTGTTATAAAACAAAACATGTATGGGGCATAACTTAAGCGTATACCCACCCCCGGCCCACTACACCACTGGTTACAGTTCAACTCCCCCAAAATGAGGTGATTTTGTCTGTAAAGTATTTAACGAGACTGCAGTCTTCACAAACTTTCCTGGAGGGCCCTCTGCCCTCACCTTTTTGTATGTTCCCGTATCTAACACACGATTCCATCCACTCATCAGCTCATTATAATACTGCAGAACTAAATTTGGTGTGTTTGAGTAGGAAAATGTGGCAGGCCGTGGTCCTCCAGACAGGTTTGGGAACCTGGTTTATTTTCAGTTTGTGAGTAATGGTACCTAAGGGTCTGAAATAAGAATAATCAATCATATGAATAATAATATAAGGGTGTGAATTATGTATTGTTGAATATAAATTATTTTAAACCCAAACTGTATCTCACTCTTCTGGTCATCTGCACATGACAATCCTATCAATTATGCTTTGGGGGCTTTTATTTTGAGTGTATCACCACCGTCTGGATTGGAAAGGCCAATGGGTGTAGTCTCAAACAGTTTTTGAATCACCGAATACAAGTTTTTTCTATTAGAAGACATGTAGACCTCTACCATAGAGTTCTTACTATAGGATTTAATTTATAGGCTCTCTAATTGAATGTATACAGTAAACTGCAATGTACGACGAGTAAACGCTTGAATTTGATAAGGCGCTTCGCCTAGTTCATAGAGTTTTATTTTAAACTTGGACTCAAGTTCAAATACAGTCAGCTTTGCTTATAGTTTAAGGCATGGTTTTGGGACATTCTAAAATGCTTAATGTATGCTACTATAGCAGTGACACTGGAGGCCCAATTCGGTATTAGCCCTAATAAATACTATTAATGCTAATAACAATTGTAATATTAATGACCTATTAATATCAGTAAAGCAGATAGCCATAATGCAACTTTTCTCCCCCATTTAAAACCGTTAGGCTATAGAAAACACTTAAGGGAGGCTAATGGACGAAGACGGTATAGGCTAAAACCAAAATTGGTACACAGTGTATTAATAAAATATAGCATATTATGCACAGGAAAGCAGACAAGCCCAGAATAGCTATAAAGAAGCAAAAACATAATTTAAAGCAAAACTGAAAGTATGGGCTCACGTACCCGTCTCCTTCGGCACAAATCCAAATGTTTCCATATTCGCAATGTATGTGATGCTAAACCATTATTTATTAAATTAACTGGGCTTTGTACGTTCCAATATCGAAGAGAAAAAAATAATAATGAACAAAAATGTGCCGCACTGGAGTGGGCCAGGGCTCACGCAGCACAGACTATAATACAGATGATTTAAATTGAATGTGTAACATTTTATCTGTATTGGTGATTCTATGTTGATAATAATGAACAGGCCGTTTGCAATGAATATGTGCGCATGAGGCGCCGGCGCGATCAAATCACTGAAACATAAAATACTCCGTCACTTACAATAGGGCATAATTCAATTGAAGATTCAATCATATAAAAGATTATAAGAATTTTATATAAGCGAGCACTGTTACATTCTTTTCGCGCTGAAACCTACGAGTCATGCAATTTCCCCTTAAGACACAAGTACGGCTAATGTGTACATTGATTTTATATAACAGTTCACAAAAAGCAATATTAAGTGTACAGTTTACAGTTAATTACCCCTAGCGTGTTTAAACACAATATTGTCAATCTTGTTATATTTTACAAGGAAATAATAGTTCCAACGAAATCCGCAATAGAACTGGTGTGCATCTCCAAGCAACAGCGATGTTGTGTGATAATCTGCAGCGTTGAATGATCGGAAGAGTTACTGATAATCGGGAAATGATTAATAACCCCTTCATAACTCACATTTGCTTCGTACCGGAATGAATGAATCTCGCCTTGGCTCATTAGACAGTGACTTGCCTGCCGCCACCTACTGGTTATTTTAGTTTTGAATCACAAGTAACTTCGTTTTGCCTCAGTTATTGCTTATTTATTATATTAATACTACCTTAATGAAATGTTAAAATAGACTAAGCCGGACATACAATTAATAAGCTAGAAAACTTCGTGCCTCTATCACCGTAAAAATGCACATGTACTCCATTTAAGGGGCAAATTTGTCCCTAATGGAAAAAGGTGTTACTGCGCGCTAATTGGGGTACTCAGAAGAATGTTATGCTAAATGCCCAGGGGTACGCCGCGTAATGATTTGAGAACCACGGGCTTAATGGATTGACTGCGTTGATTGCCTGAGTATAGTTTTAATAACATATAAAATTTTGACTTTTCTATCACTGTCTTCTTATATGAAAGCCCGTTAACTTGGTTTTCTATGGGGGAAAAACGCTTATCATGGCAGTCAGCAGCTCATATGCGCATCGCTTGCATGTACACAGAATTATATTTTCATAATGCTATCCTAGTTGGGCTAGTTTTTAATCACATCTCATAAAGCCGCATTTTCTTTATGGAGGAAAATGCTTTCTTTCTGCCTGCTTTCATGTATAGCACAATTTATTAATTACACTGTATACCGAATGTGGCCTTTTAGCCCACTATCTTAGGTCCATTACTTGCATTTCTTATCTATGAGGATACTCTTAAATGAAATTCAATTACCGGGTTCGTTCATAGTCTGGAAGCTCCTTGCAGGATTCCCTATGGCCTAAAAAGCTAGGTTTTGTCTTTGTTTGGGAGTGCAGATCGATCGGTGTATGTCATCAAAATACCATACGACGGTTCCTTAGTTTCAAAATGCTCTCGAGGTATTTGATGTCATACACCGACCCTCGCCCTCGCAAACACAGCCAAACCTAGATAGTTTAGTAATTAAATCCTGGCCAGACGCGTCCTGGGCAAAAAGGCGAGTCTTATGGTCACCCCTATCTTAATTAATATGATGTTACAGAGCGACGAGACTGAACTGCGATTCCATCTGCAAGCCTTTATGTGAGAAAACAAGACGGTCATGAAGCCGGCAGGGTCCAAACAATGCAACAGGTATAGGTGTGCAAGCCAAGAACAGGTGCCTATGGCTTCGGGTTCGAGACGTGGCAGACAGATCAAGGCAAGACTAATGGGAGAAATCCGGAAACCAGCGAAGATCATAAACGCGGAAACAGTCTCTAGGCTAGGGCTCAGGGCTAGGCTAAGCTTACTAGGGCCTAGTCTAAGCGGGCTAATGACTAGGTAGGCTAAGGCAAAATACAGGGCTAGGCATGACAAGGCTCCGTAAGTAGCTATCTCTAGAAATAGTGATAAACCCTGAAACAATACTATACTCGCAGAGGAAGGGATAAGAGTAGTGTTATATAGTAGGGAGTTATTGAAACAGCTCTGGGTGCATCAGTGTACAGGTGTGTGCAATCTGCTGAGTCAATCATATGCGGAGGGGAAATGTATCCTGGTTATTGGCAAAACATGTTGTAAGTGCTATAGTCAAAGAACTGGAGTTCCTGAAGCCTAGTCTGACAGAGCCCCCCCCCAAGACGGCTTCCTCCCTCTGCAAAACCCTTTAACGATTCCCGGAGGCGGTGGAGGTAGTCGGAACAGGGGAGGTATTGGAGGGCCAGGTCCACTGATAGAGAATCAGACTGTAGGCAGAGCCGGCGGAGCTGAGACCGGCACCCACAGAGCAGACTACCAAAGATCCCCGACGGCGGAGCAGAAGACCCCATAACCAACAGTAGACCCACCACGGCAACAGAAAACTCACCCCGCGGAGCGAGACCACCCAAGCCCAACAGTAATACCAACACGGCGGAGCATGGACCCACCAAACCGACAGTCTAACCCCCACTCGGAGCGAAACCACCAAGCCAGACAGTAGAGACCCCGCACGCTAGCAGAGGACCACCAAGCCAACGTAGACCACCACGGGTGCGGAGCAAGCCACCAAGCCAGACAGTAAACCACCACGACGTACAGGAGACCACCAGACCAGACAGTAAGACCACCACGGCGGAGCGATGACCCCAGAGCCAGCAGTATACCTCCCAGGGGCGTACAGAGGACAACCATAGCCGACATAGACCCCACTGCGGAGCAGATGACCACCAGAGCCAACATAGACCCCCCTCGAGCAGAGGACGCACCAGTACCTACCCAGAAAAGTAAAAAAAAAAATAAGAAGAACCAACAACCCCCCACGCGAGCAGGTACCACCAAGCCAGACATAACCTACCACGGGATCAATGTGACACCAGCCAGAACCGTATACCACCACGGCGGAGCAGAAGGAGCAAAAAACCCCCTTGGTGAACCACACCGAACAGGAGACCATGGCAGAGACTGTAAAAACGAGAGAGCAGAGACAGACAACACAAAAAGAACATTGGGGTTGATAGACAAGACAGAGCATTCAGGGACAACCTCCCTGGCAGACACAAAGCACACAAAAAATTCACAAACGGCCTCCATAGCCAGAACAGGACAGGATGAGGATTCCCCGACAACCTCCATAGCCATGACAGGACAAACAGGAAGTTCGCAAACTTCATCTATAGCTGGACAGGATAGCAAGAGTTCATAGCCGGCCGCACTCCTTGGCCGGTAACAGGACAGGCAGTAATTCAAGACGGCCTCCTTGGCCGTAACAAGGACAGGCAGAGTGCAGATCCCCTCTTTGGCCAACAAGGAGCATGGCAGGAGTTCAGAACGCCTCCTTGCCGAACATGACAGCAGGAGTTCAGACTGGCCGTCCGGCGGAACAGAAGGCATGAAGGTTCAATATACGGCCCTCCTTGACCGAACAGGGACGGCAGGAATTCAGAGACTCGCCTCCTTTGCCGGAACAGACAGGCAATAAGTTATAGACGGCCGCCTTGGCCGACAAGGACAGGCAAGAGTTCATAGTCGCCTCCTTGGCCGAACAGAACAGGCAAGAGTCAAGGGGTACACACACCTCTGGGTTCTGCAGCGAATGCCTCCACCTCTGGAGGCTAGAACCGGTACAATGCTGGAACCAGGACAGTCATTAATGTTCTCCTGGTAGACAATGTACAAAGTTCCGCATGGCCTTCGCCCGTGACTACAGCTAAAGTGTAATTTCTGGGGTGCCACCCACCATCCTAGAGCTGAACGAGAGCCGCTGCCCTTGGGAGTTTTGTATCTCACCACCACCGCCTCTGAGAAAATGCCCGGCGCCATTGCTTCGGGACGACAGTCAGCGACACCACTTAACTCAGGAATTCTGCACTTCCAGCCGCCACCTCCTGAGACCTAATAGTGGGCGCCCGGCCGCCTTTTGGGAGTTCTGGTGGTGTATGCAGCCCAAACACACCAAACAGCGATCCCCCATCAAGGGAACGCTTCAGACAGGGGAATGAGTTCAGGATCAGGAGGGCTAAAGTGAGTGGGTTTGGGTATACCAGCTGCGCGTGCAGACACCAGCAGTGCATCCCTCACACTGAATACCAGACTGGGATACCGAACTACCTGCCCCACACTCTGGTGCAACAGACAGATTGCCTGACGCTGTATGATCAGTTTTCTGTGTGCGACGTGAATCTGATTATATCTTGAGACGTACTCGACTCTGAATGCATACTGGACGGGGCATACTCTGGATTGATACTGAGACGTGTTGATACTCTAGAAGTCGCTGTGACGTTACGTGACTCTGGATCAACACTTGACGTGACGAGGCTCTGATGAACAGCTGTTATGCACTACTCTTGAGTGAATAGCTGAGACCTGATAGCTCTGGCAGATCAGTTGTGACTAGATTTGACTCATGACAATCAGTTGTGACTTGACTTGCCTCATGACGATAAACTGTGACTTGACTTGACTCATGAAGACAGTTTTGTACCTGACTAGATTCATGACTACAGCCTGCGACTTGAGCTTGATTCCTGATAGATTAGCATGACCTGACTGACCTCATTATGATTCACGGGACTAAATCAACTCGGAAAGCAGTTTCCTAACTTGACTGAGGAAATCCACTGTGACCTGACTTGGCCTCAGACGAAAGTTGTGACTTGACTAAGACTTCATGAATGTCAGTTTTTACTGATGACCTCAGGAAGAACACTGGCTAACTTGAGACTCATGTATAATCAATGGTACTTGACTTGACCCATGTACAATCAACTGGACTTGACGAGACTAAAACTATCACGTGACTTGACTAACTCATGATCATAACTGTGACTGTTGATTGCCCCCATGAACGATCACTGTGACTTGGACAACTCGTGATAAGCTTTGCAACCTGACTTGACTCTGACAATCACTGTGACTACTGCCTAGACTCGAGTGGATCGAACCTTTGACTGTGCTTTGCCCCATGATGATCCTGGAGCTTGACTAACTCTCTATCACGTGACTGGACTTAACTCGTGATCATAACTGTTACTTTGCTTTGACTCAATATGATCACGGGGCCTTGACTTGCCTCAGGAAGATCTGTTTGTTCTGCCATTTGCGATCAGACTCCGCTTCCGCCGCCCTTTGTGAGCTGCTATATGCGCCCTGCCATTACCATAGTGAGGCGGGTGCGCGTTCCTCCACGCTACCCCAGTTAACGCTGACCCAGCAGGTCAGCAAAGCATCTTCTAAAATTCCTTTAACTACAATTAAATTTACCTTCTGCAGCCTGATTTCATATCCTTTGTCCACTAGCTGAAGAGTGATCCTTTAAGGTGACCCCTCAAACGGTACCCTAAAATATACTCACAGACTGAGCGATAGCCGTATTCCTCAATAGTGCCTCCCCCGTCGCAAATCAAACACCAAGGCCGGTACTGGGTCCATACTTGCCAATGCCCTCAGAAAAGCCGCCGGTGGATCCTTGTGTGGCCGGTATTCTGTTACATAGCTGACGAACGTGAGAACTCGTATCCATCTGCAACCTTTATGTGGAGAAGACAGAACTTGGTATGAATCAGGCAGGTCCAACAGAGCAGACAGGGATTGGTGGGCAAGACACAGAACAGTCCGAGGGCTGCGTGTGGTGAACGGATGGGCAACAGAGCAGAAGGGGCAAGACTAATTGAAATCCAGAAACCAGCGAAGATCAGAAACCGGAAACACAGGCTAATAGGGCTAGGGCTAGTCTAGGCTAAGTCTAACGCTAGGCTAACGCTAGGCTAAGGCTAAGCTAAATGTACTAGGCTAAGCTAAGGCAAATGACTAGGCTAGGGCAAGCAAGGGCTCTGTAAGTAGCTATACTCTAGGAGATGATAAAACCTGAACAATCTCGCATAGGAAGGGATAAGATGAGTGTTTATATAGTGAGGATTTGATATGACCCTCTTGGTGCAATCATTTAACATGTGGTGCATTCGTGCTGAGTGCCATCGTATTCATGATGGGAACTGGTAGTCCGGGGTGATGTGGCAACAGTGGGTGTGCGAAGTCACATGAATTGAAGTTCATGACCCGGATTCGTGCAGTTAAGTACTGATTTAGTCCATCCATTGGTTTCCATTAGCTTTTTAGAATGTCCCAAAACCGTGCATTGATAAGCATGCACTGACTATTTCGTCCAAGTTCAAAACAAAACTCTATGAACTGCTCCACTGTGAACGTATTTGTTGTGTTGTTTGTCTCAATAACCAGTCTGTATCGTTGTTATCTCACTTTATACACACTCCACTACATGACGCTCTCCTAACTTCTACCCCCCTCCCCCCCCCCCCCCCCCCCCCTCGCACTCCTCTCGTCGTTCTCACCCCGTTTATTCTCACCGAGCACCATACCACTACAATCCCTCCCTTTTGCAATTAGAGAACTTATACCGTCAAATAACAAATAACTTTTGTTTCAACCACTTTGTTACCGTTACTGTGAACACAATATACTACCATATTGTTTCAATCCAAACTGACTAAACAGTCAACAAACATACTCAAACATTTACATTATGTCCTTGAAACGAGCAGGTTTCTTAATCACTCTACCACTACGGGTAGTCAAAGGCTTGCTGGTGTCTGGTACTGTAACAGAAGAACTCTGTGGCTCATTTGAGGAATCTGACTTGACCACTGTCTCTTGAGTTGCTTGATCACTTTTTATTTCTGCAGGTTCCGGTATGTTAATCTCCAGCTGAACAGGAACATAACGAATGTGCTTCACATTTCTCACAATCCTAGTGCCATCCTCTACATTGACCATTTCAAAGGAATTGTCCGATGTGTGCCTCAGCAGTACATAGCGAGTATCTCTATACTTAGAGTCCAGCTTACTATCTTCCATACTCGCCACATATACAACGTCTCCTAACTTAAAGTTGTGTTCTTTGGCTCGTCTTGTCATGTCTGCGTACTGTTTCATTTTCTCATTGTAACTTTTATGATGACTTTCAATGTCTTTTGTTTCTCTTTTGTCTGTTATGAGACTAGGCAACTTCGTACGCACATCTTGTCCAAACATCAGATAAGCTGGTGTCTCACCCGATGCTCTATGTGGTGTGGATCGATAGGCAAGAAGAATCTTTGAGAGATCTTCTCTCCAATTCCTTCCCTCACTTTTAGCTGCTTTGAAGGCTTTCTTCAAGTAACGATGAAATCTTTCTATTTTACCATTACTTTTGGGGTAGTAAGGTGAGGCCTTAATGTGCTTAACTCCACTAGTTCTCAAAAATGCTTAGAAGACTTTACCGACAAACTGCTTCCCGTTGTCAGTGGCTACTTCCAAGGGATACACAAATCGGGCGAATATTCTCATAATTTCCTTGGTAACGGTCTCAGAAGTAATGTCAGCGATGTCTACTGCTTCAGGATATGATGTGTAGTAGTCTATAACAGTGAGTATATAGACATTCTGAATAGGACCCACCAAATCAACACCTATCTTGGTCCACGGTCTGGGTGGTAGTTCTAATGGATGCAGTGGTTGATCTTCATGCAAGGGTTGATTCAGAACACACGTATTACAGTTTTTTATCATTCTTTCAACATCCATGTCCATATGAGGCCAATAGAATTTGCTTCTCAAAAATTGCTTTGTGCGAATTACACCTTGATGTGTTTCATGTGCAATTTTCAAAGCTTGCTGAACCAGCGTGGAAGGAAGAACAATCCTGTGTCCCCACAGCAAAAGACCATCATGGGTTGACAACTCATCTGAGCAGCGTTTGTATGGATGTAGGCTTTCAGGAATTGTAGCAGATCACTGTCCTGTCTCCACTATGGAAATCAGCTGCGTCAAGGTAGTATCTTCCATTGTAGCTCTTTTAAGTTCCTCAAGAATCAAGGCTTGTACATCCATCATATTTACAGACAACACTCTGTCCATATACGTGTCCACGTAACTGTTGTCCTCAGTTTCTGGTAAAGGAAGTCTAGAAAGTGAGTCTGCAACATTGTCTTTACCTGCAATGTGTTCAATCTTGTAGTCATATGGATACAATCTCAGTCCAAGTCTTTGTATTCTAGGAGGCAAAAGCTTTGACTTCTCTGGATTGAGCATATAAGTGAGAGGTTGATTATCCATTTGAAGAGTAAATCTGCCTCCCCACAAATACACTCTGAAGTGTTCCACCGCCCATACGCACCCTAGGGCTTCCCGCTCTATCTGAGAGTAATGCCTTTCCGTGGGTGTCAGAGAGCGGCTCGCATATGCTACAGGCTTCTTAGCTCCATCTTCTTGTGCCTGAAGTAAAACTGCTCCAAGTCCGACTGGACTTGCATCACTAATCACAACTGTTGGAGCGCTTATGTTGAAGTATGCTAGGCATGGCTCCCTAGTTAATTCTTTTTTCATTCTTTTCAATTCATTTTCTGCTTCAGATGACCACTGCCACTCTTGTCCTTGTCTGGTCAGTTTTCTGATAGGCTCAGACAGATTCGCGTAATTGGGAACAAACTTAATCAAAAATCCACAAGTGCCTAAGAATGATCGTAACTGTGCAACATTTTCGGGTCTGGGAGCATTACAAACTGCTTCAACCTTTCGTGGATTTAGTTTTATTCCCTCTGCTGTGACAACATGACCCAAAATCTCTATCTGCTTAAGTCCAAAGAAACATTTTTCTTTATTCAAGGTCAGTCCTTTTTCTTGGAATCTTTGAAAAACATTCCTCAGTCTTTGCTCCAGCTCATTTTCATTTTCAGCAAACACGACCACATCATCCATGTAGCACACCACACCTGGCATCCCACATAACATGGAGTACATGGCTTTCTGGTATGCTTCAGGAGCCCTGGACAATCCGAATGGAACCTTCCTAAAACGGTAGCATCCCCGGTGCGTAATGAATGTGGTCATTTGTCTGGATTCAGGTGCCAGATCAACTTGCCAGAAACCCTTACGGGCATCCAGTTTTGCAAACACCTTTGCTCCCTGCATTGCTTGCAGTATACTGTCTATTGTTGGTACTGGGTGTCTTTCTCTTACCACTGCTTTATTCACTTCTCTCATATCTACACAAAGTCTTACTTCTTTAGTGTCTTTTTTTGGAATGAGAAGAATGTTTGACACCCATTCAGAGCCTTCGTGCACTTCCTCTGTGATGCCATCTTCCAGCATTTTGTCCAGCTCTTGATTCACAGCCTCTACCATCAGGGTACTCTCCTTAAAGCTTGAGCTACAGGTGTGACTTTTTCATTCACTGATATTTTATGGCTGTAACCTTTGATTTGTCCCAGTCCTTTAAACAAAGAGTGATATTCAGCCTCTAGTTTCAAAAACCTTTCTGGCGAATTTTCAATTGCAGCGACTTGTTCTGTGGTATTCAGAATCTTTAAGTCAAAGCATGACCGTCTTCCTAACAGTGACTCAACATTTCCTTTGATTACAAAAATAGCATCTTTCGTGATATTATCCTTCCATTGGAAATGTGCTTCAAAAAATCCCACACAGTGGAGAGGGTGCGTCTGTGCATAGGCGAAGAATTTTCTCTTTGTTTGTTTTAGTTCAAATTTTGTGCAAACAATCTATGATACAGTTCTTCTCCAATGAAATTTCTTCCACTTCCTGTATCTATAACCATCTTCAGCCTCTGTCCACTAACTCTTATGGCCTCTTTTCCTTCTGGATCAATTGAATACACAAATTCATCAGAATCAGAGTTGTCATTTACAGCTCTCACTGGTTTGTCTTTGTGGTCTGACTTGTCTTTGGCCTTGTATTTTTCATTTTTATACTCCTGCGAGTTGTTTTTCTTTCTGCAAACACGCGCATAATGACCGGTTTTTCTGCAGTACAGGCAAGTTGTTGATTTTGCCCCACAGTCATCTGCTTTATTTGCTGTTGTTCTTTTCAAATCAGAAATACCCTCGCTGGCATTTGGGCGGTTTCATTTTTGCGTAGACTCTTGTCCCTCATATTTGAACGTGATTGTCTTTTTCTTTGATGATTGTTTTCTGAAAGCCCTTAACTCTCTTGGCTGATTAAAAATTTTTCTATCAACAGTTACTGCTCTTTCCAACGTATACCCTTCGTCCTCCTGCAGCGTTTGTCTCGTAATCGTCATGGCACATCTCTACGAGTTTATCTCTATCATATACACTTCTCAAGCTCTGAACTCGCACATTGGCATTCCCTTAACGCGTCACAATGCTCAATCATTTTCGAGCTGTAATTAGATCTCATATCGGATTTGTGATTTCCAGCACAAATATTACAGGTAAGCATCAGTGCATTTACATTCCTCCTTATATAAATCTTTGTGTCCCTGGAGATTCCCGAAAATCCTCTGCACGGAGGACCAATACCCTTCAAAAAAAGTAGCACTTCATTGTCTCCCTCCGGCCCGGCTTTTGATCCAGATGTCATTCCATCGACAGTTTGACAGCAATCCTAATCGTTCTTCTTATGTTTTCATCCTCGTTACGCCATTTATGTTTGTTGTTGTTTTTATCATCCCCATTCTGTCTGTTTTTATCTCACTTTAGTAACACACGCTCCAACTACATGATCCTCTCCTGTAACTCTCCAGCGATCCTCTCTCGTTCTCACCTTTATTCTCGCGATACCACTACACTGCAGTATGGAGCTGTATGAACCACTACAATCTGTAAAGTAAACGGGAAGTGTTTGTCCGAACTCAACTGGTTTTCTTGAGGGAACGCAAAAGTTTTGCGAGAGAATGCAAAAAATCTGACATTTCTTCCTCCCACCCCAAATTTTTTCACTCAATCTGATTTTTTCCACCACCATGTCCCTTTAGGACAAGTGTGTCAAACTCAGTTCCTGGAGGGCCGGAGCCCTGCAGAGTTTTGTTCCAACCCTGCTCCAATACACATTTTCAAATAAGCCTGAAGGACTTGATTAGTTGGATCAGGTGTGTTTAATTAGGGTTGAATCTAAACTCTGCAGAGCTCCGGCCCTCCAGGAATTGAGTTTGACACCCCTGCTTTAGGGGCTCCGTAATTACGAGTGGGAAACTCAACATTTTCTTTAAGCCCCGAGTTTCTGAGTTGGGGGGCGTGTCAGTGAGAAACATTGCGGAATCGATGGATGCAACATCTGTAGTTGACGGTCAATTTTTGTTGAAATTGATAGTTGTACTATAAACTTTAATTGGTCATGTTCTTGTTATATGCAGCAAGTTAATGAAATATAAGAAAAAAATCCATCATTTCTGCACATATAGGTGAGAAATCGTTTGATTTGCCATGTTGCATTCGTTTTTTCATTTTTTTTCCAATGAAAAAAATAAAACAAATTTCATTCATTTTCTCTGTATTTTCATAGCGTTTGTTGATGCTGAAAACCAGTTACACTGGGATCCTGGGGCCCGTTCTTCGTATGTCGCTAACTCAGTTAGCTGGATTTGATTGTTGACGATTTAGCATGAACTTGGATTGGTTGGTTCTTCGAAGCTCATCCCGGACTTGCTGTCATAGCAACAGGGGTGTATAACAGCTGAACAGAGTTAGTTCAATCCACTCTGAGCAGGTTGACTCTGAGTTTAGCGCATGCACCACGACTATAAAAAGCCATGATCAATGGAGCTCCAAAATGACGATTCACCATGGCAACAGCTCCTGCCAAAAACACTTCCGCTACGGAATACAGTAACTTTAATTCTAAATTAATGTTATCAAAGGTGAAAACTGGCAGAAAGGTAATTTATTGAACTAATATTCATTTTCATGGTATCCCACAGGCAAAATAAAAAATAAAAAAAAACAAAAACCTAATTAAATCAGGTAAAGCTTCAAGCGTGAAATGGGTGTAGGCTAATGTTACATGACTTTACAAACATTTGACATTCAATAAATATCATTCAGTGTATATCTATTTCAATGTGCAGAAGCTTTTCCAACATAGTCTAATGCTTTTTCACATAATTAAATGTTCTCTAATCCAACATTTCTTAATTAGGGTAATGAAAAACATTTGACTTCTATTCAGAAGCCAACAGCAAGAAGGCAGAGACTCGTAAAATGGGAGGAGAACCTGCACCAGCATCACTGACAGATGAAGAGGAGATGGCCACAATACCAATATTAAAATACAACAGGGAAAATAATAATTTGTTGCTTTTGTATTTGTAGAACATAAAGATGACCAAATAAATTATGAATAATTTGTGTTTATTTAACAGCTGTGGTGGTGGTTACGGCACATATCTTGCACTACCCTTCCATCTGGCATCCATCCATTCCATTCAGTAATCAGCTTAATTTTCGGAAAGGTGCGATGGTGAGAATATGTGTGTAATAATATGCGTTCAAATAAATATGCATGTGGATATGGCAAAATAAATAAATTAAATTAAATCAAATTAAATAAATTCCTGATGTAAATGTATCTCCCCGTGAATTAATGCAGGATCTACAGGATCCCTTATAAAAAGACATACCATTTTTGACTCATTTACCGTGTCTGCATGATGAAAATGAAAGTGGTCCGGTGAGATAAATAATCTTGTTTCCATTTTCATTAAGATTACTTTTCTTACCCCGCTGGCAATTAATTTTACTTGTTTACCCCAGGAAACAAGAATAAATATCATATATATTTTTTTCTTATTTAGAAAATGCATCATGATTTAAGAATTTTTAGATATTTGTACTGGAAATAAGGCAAAAATCAGCTTGAATGAATGAATGAATGAGGTATTTAAACATTGCTTACGCTTTAAAAAGGGGGATAACGAAGAAACTCGGGTTTACAAAGAAAACCTGCTCCAACCAGGTTACGTTCACAGAGTAAGTACATGGTAACTACGAAGAAGTTAAGTTTTTGTCCTTTTAACTGGCAACCCCGAAAACCCTGAGTTTGCCTTTTCTGGGGTTAATAAACTCTGAGTTTCCAACAAAACCCACTTTCTGGAATACACCCCAAGTCCGTAACTAAAATGGCTCTGGAGCATGCTTATTTCATGTAAACAGGATTAGACTGCATCGTTTTAAGCAGAACTTATACTTAAAATATGTCCGCTACCACCGCTACTTTATTACAAAAGTATCCTACTGATCCAGGGACCATAATTTAAAATAATAATCATTTAAAAATGAATTTAAAAATAATATAGGCTAATACTCTTGTGTAGTCTTTAATACTATAGACACAGCCAGTTTTACTCACTGAACGTTTTATTAGTCATACAATTATAACTTCATAATTGTATTGGAGTCTTACACACATGGTATACAGATAATGTAGAGTCGTGCATTAATTTGAGTGCTGACAGATATAATGAGTGGCTTGGAGATGCAGATAACTTGATCTTGACCTTTAAGAAACTTTAAATAATGCTGTCACGTAACATATCTGTTCAAATATAAATGAAATGAATTGCTAATTACTACATTGAAATAAAAATGTAAAGCCTGTACAAATATTAGAAATCGTGAATATAAATAACTGGGAATCACGTAAAAAATTAAAAGTAAAATAAAAACAGTGCATATTTAATTTATCTGTTATAACATTTATGCAGCTTTGTTCGCTTGGCTGTTTCCTTATACAAGTCCAGAAATTTGTCAAGTTTGGTTCTAGTCAGGGCTGCGTTCAGCCCTGACAAAAACGGTGCAAAACGTTTTTTAAACGGAAGCGTTGGTGTGTTGAACACCCTGTTCTGATGACGCAGGAGTTGCAACTATGGCAGCTGAGAAGGCCATTCTTTGTGTTCTTTTTGAAGAATTTTCGGAGCTTGATGAAATCAGTATAAATACGTGTTTATTACTGCAAAATACGCTCGATGGTACAGTCACTGACCTTGCCTTTCAGAATAAAAGAGAACATCCCAATCAAATGAAGGGATTTTTGGAAACTGTGGTTCCTAATTATTGTGATCCGATATTTGCCTCGCATTTCAGGATGAAAAGACACATTTTTCAGGTGAAGGATAATCCACTTCTTAATAGACTGTGTTATGATCTATATGACCTTTTTTTTTTATTGTGAGTATTAGGCTTATCATTCTTGCTGTTCACTGTTGTTGTGCTATGATATTGTAATATTTACCATTATATAATCAGAGGGGTATAGAACAGTTTATGAAAGTGTCACTCCATAATTCAATAGCAAAATATATAAATATGTATATTATTTTTATGTTACATTAATCAGTGTTTAGCACACAATAGAAGACATTGCAATTACTAAATGATATTTAGACAGACTTAAAGAAGTTCCAAATCTATACTTGTGCTCTTATTATTTCATTTATTTTGCCTTTAATGTAAATAAACATGTGCAACAATATACTTGCTCTTGTGAATTTATTTTGATGTTTATTACATTGTGCCAGCTGTCTCTTTAATACGCGCGGGGTTTATATACAGTACTTGTTGCTGCTGATTGGGCTGACATTTTGACACACCCACCAAACAAGAGAAAACGCATCTTAAATGAAAACCGTTTCCAGGAAACATGTCGTTCAACCAGGAAACCGTAGCAAAACGTTACGCACCGGTTTGAGCTTGAACTTGCCCCAGAGTCTTTTTTTAATTATATGATGTCATTACTTTGCTGTCTTGCCGCCAGCCAATCGCTGAATTGCTGATCGTGGTTTCTAGTATCGATACATAGCCCCTTTTAAAACAACCCATGAACACGCAATTATCTCATAACTCAATCCAGCCATACTAACCATCAACAACAGGTGTGCTTGAAGAACCGAATTAGCCAGATCCTGATTAGCGCAATGATATCATCTTGGATGTGTCATTTAATCTCGTATGTAATAAGCGACGTACGAAGAACAGGCCCCTGGTCTGACAACACCAATTTTTGTACATACAGCTTAAGTGGCTTCATCATTATTTAAAAAAATAATAATAATAAAAATGCAAAACACACTTGATGTTAATTCTTTGCTCTTCGTTTTCCATAAGCAGAGTTAACAAACCGTGCTGTATTTTCTTGTAATTTATTAAAAGGTTACATCGCCATCTTGTGCCGACAAAAGTGGCTTGAACGCACCTGACGTCATAATTACGACTTGTCAACTCGTAAGTACGAACTTCCCAGGAGGACTTGAACGCAGAAAGCAGGTTAAGTGAAAGGTTTGCCGAATCCAAGAAAGCAGGGTAAATCAGTTACCATGGAAACTTACTCTGTGGACCTAACCTGTGGTGCGTTTCCCAAAAGCATCTTTAGCTGACAGAACTTGCGACCATAGTTTGTTTTTTGGAAACGCACCCCTGGTATGGGATCAGATTCCCGCCAAATGTATTGCAGTCATGTATAAAAAATAACAATCGTGAAACCAAAATTTAAAAACGCAAGTAAAATTATATTGCACAAAATAAAAAAATGAAAGCAAAGTTTTCAGAATAGTAAACAATGGTCATGGATCAAAAAATAATGTGTAAATCAAAAATTTAATAACGCATTTAAAAAAAATAATAAGCACGAATCAAAACTTTAAACATGTTTAAAATCATATTGCACAAAACTGTAATATTAATGCAAAATTATCCGAATTGCACACAAAATATTTCTCTGTTTGACATTTTCTGCACATATTTTTAATTTTTGTATGCTTATGCAGTTTTTCCCTTCACTCTTTATTCCATGTTCTGTGCTTCTTCTTCCAAATGTGTGTTAAAGTTTCATGTAAATCAGGGCGGTTTAAGCGCTCATTCGGTCCACTAGTTTAACATAAATTGTCAGATGACTATCCTCAGCAATTCAGATGAGAAAAGAAAATAAAGAGGCGGTGAAGAAACTCCAAGGCGCCTTATTACTGCCGATGCTCAGTGTTCTGTTCACTTGTACAGGTGAAAATGGACAACAGTCGGCTGGGAAACATCTTTCCATACTGGACACCGTTATATGCAACCTGCGTTAAACCCGCCCTGATTTCATGAACTCTACCCTCAACATTTTTGAAAGAAGCCAGAACTTGAGTAAAAGAACGAAGGGAAAAACTGCATTAGCATACGAAAAATAAAAATATGTGCGAAATGTCTAAAGCACAGAAAACAAGGACATATAGCATTAGCCAGATTAACCAGATAAATTTCAGTTTAGTTTGCACCAATCCTGGGTTTTATGTACCATCAAGGGTGTCATGCAATCATGATTTTTGAGGGGGCAAGTGGGGGGGGTTATATAGCACTGTATAACTCAGGGGTAGGCAAGTTCGATCCTAGAGAGTCCTGCAGATTTCAGCTCCAACCCTGAAAGAAATCTCACCCATCTGTAGCCTTATTAATCCTGAAGAAATTGATGAGCTTGTTCAGGTGTGTTTTGATTAGGGTTGGAGCTGAACTCTGCAGGACTGTGGCTCTCTAGGACCGAACTTGCCTACCCCTGGTATAACTGATATAGGCTTATGCTTCATTTTGTTTTTTTTTCTTTTTATTTGAAATATTAAAGATAAAAATGTATCTCGTTTAATGCCACGCAATACCCCTCAATGGACTCTTGAAAAATAAATTTATTTTGCTTTGTTGCTGGCTGCTTCACCATTTACTGTGGGGCTTGCTGAGGAGGAACACAGCTAACCTACAGTACCTGCCACATCAGAACTTTTCCCCGTCCCGTCCGTCAAGCCAGGACCTGCTCACATGTCATGTCTACCAAGTCAAAGCCTGATCACATCATGTCTGCAAAGCCAGAGTCTGCTAATGTCATGTCTGCAAAGCCAGAGTCTGCTAATGTCATGTCTGCTACGCCAAGTCCTCTTCACGTCATGTCCGCCAAGCCAGAGCTTGTTCACATCAAGCCGGTCACTCAGGAGATTCTTCACAACATGGACTGTGGGGGTTGCTGAGGAGGTTGGGCATTATAGGGAATAATATTTTAGAGATTTTTACAGTTGGCTTGATAGCTTTATCTGAAATGGTGTCAGTTTAATGCATTTAAGTGGGTGCAGTATATTAAACATTTGAAAAATATGGTTTCAGTACTGTATATAAAAACAGTAAAGGCATAAACTGGAAAACCAGGCCCCTTGTGCATTAAATTTAATAATATTCTGAATATTTTACAGTTGGTTTGATACCTTTAAAAAAGTGACATGACATGTGGCCAAGTATGGTTACCCATACTAGGATTAGTGCTCTGCATTTATCCCATCCAAAGTGCGCACACACACAACAGTGAACACACACAAACCGTGAACAAACACCCGGAGCAGTGGGCAGCCATATTTGCTGCTCTGGTAGCAATTGGTGGTTCGGTGCCTTGCTCAAGGGTCTTACCTCAGTCGTGGTTTTGAAGGTGGAGAGAGCGCTGTACATTCACCCCCCCACCTACAATCCCTGACGGTACGACTCTCGAACCCGCAACCTTTGGGTTACAACTCCGACTCTCTAACTATTAAGCCACGACTTCCCCAATCTTTATCTCAAATGGTGTCAGAGTTTAATTATTTTAAGTGAGTACAGTTTGTAGCGCCTGGACCAATCAGACACACAATTTTTCATTTGATTTAACAAATCACTATTGGATCCTTAGATTACCCCACATTTCACGACGACCCGTCACTCAATAAAATGGACGTGGGCCAGTTGGGGAGGCTGTGAAACAGGCCCCGTTAGCCTGGTTCCATGCAAAACCCTGACGAACAGCATACATTTACACCTAATGGAATGCGAGCAAGGAAATCTCACTGCATGTATCTGTCTCCTGTTTCTTCTTCTCGTCTTACAAACCTCACCCCCACAAGTTCCAAGGTCTCGGTAAGAAATAGTGAGTGTTGGGGCTACTAATTAATTCATAGTACAAACCTTTCTTTGAATGACAGTGTTCCTGCAGTCAGGGTGTATGTTGTCTTTGTATTTTTAGACTTTTTTGCTGCGTCTGATTGAACCCCTTCCTGTCATCCTGCCTATATGTATTCCTACCAATTGTTTAGTATCTATGTATTCGCCTTCTGATGATCTAAACAAGGTTGTATATTATATGTTGGTACATAGGCATATATTTATGGTCCTGAGGATCTTTAGTATTTTCGATTCAAGTTCCATATGCAAATGACCATGCTCTCACACAAATAGTCATAAACTCCCCATATCTCAACTCCCACTTGGCATACCGGGCCTTTCTTCATTGTCCAAGCCCATCTTGAGAGGCGGTGATCCTTCGCCGACCTTAAAGGCTCACACACATGTGATGCGCCAGAGTCGGTGGTTTGTTTGATTCCTGAGATGTGAGCTACAATGCTCCAGGACATCCTTAAGTACGTGCCAGGCTTCGGCCTCGACCTTTTCATTCATCAAGATTCTCTGACTCAAAAATGGTTCTTTTCATCGACCAACTTCAGCTAGGATCACTGGGACTTTCAGATTGCATAAAGCCTTTCTTTCAGACAGATGAGACGTTCAAGTATTCAAACTTAGTCTTATTAAATTGATACATTAGGTATCATTTGCACCTTTTTACAAAGGTGTGTTTGAATTAAGAATCTGACGTTTCCCTCAGGTGTTGATCTGCTGAATATGCAAATGGTTCCGTAAATTTAATTCCTTATGTCTCTTTTCTGTATTGAGTTAAGCCTTAACCCTTTCCTATACCAACTGTATGTGGGTGTGTGTATGTGTATGTTAGACCAGTCTAAGTGTTTATGTAGTATGTTAGACTAGTTTAAGTGTTTATGTGGTTAATAAAGCCTTACTTGTCACACTTGACGTTGTTCATTGTTTGTTCATAACTGGAGTCCCTTAATCATGCAGATATATGCTACAAGCTCTTTGTAGAATTGTACAGTAAGAAAGTTATTGCCCTTAACCAGGAAATTAACATTCTTAGAATTGACAGACAGTTGACCCTGAGAGTTCAGCTAAATATCTACAGCGGATCTAAATATTTATAATTAATTATAACTAGTTATGATTAATTATTAATATTTCCCCATGAGCTGATTCGCTACAGTATATAAAACATGAAATATATGGATTCAGTACTATATATAAAAACAATAAAGGCGTAATCAGAAAAAAACAAGCCTTGTGCATCATAGGGAATAATATTTAGAGATTTTTACAGTTGTTTTGATACCTTTATCTCAAATGGTGTCAGAGTTTAATTAATTTAAGTGGGTACAGTATATAAAACATGAAAAATATGGATTCAGTACTGTATTTAAAAACAAAGGCATAATGTGAAAAACCAATCCTTGTGCATTATATGGAATATTATTCTGAATAGTTTACAGTTGGTTTGATACATTTAGATCAAATGGTGTTGTCATTTAATGGATTTATATTATTGCATACATTAAAAGTTGGAAAATGGTAATTCCAAAAATTTTTTATTGAGCTTTGTGCAATAACAGGGATGTTTTTCCAAACATTTTAGTATTGGTTTTATATTATAATGTCATGTAGTTAAATTGTTTAATTAATTTAAATGGTAATTTTTTTTTTCCTAGAAATTAAGCCTTGTGCAACATAATGGGCATATATTTATGTCTATCTGAGTTAGTTTGGGCTCAAAACATAACTCAACGCAAAGAGTTTAATTGGCAAAAAAAACGAATGTCTAATGAATGTCAAACGTCAAACTAACTTTACCACCGTGCCAGTTTAAACTTTTTGATATGGCTACGAGTGCGCACATCCCAGCGGGGGCTAAACTACATTCTCTTTAAAGTATATTGTTGTGTTTAAACTGTCAAAATCACCCATGGTTCACATAAGACAGTTTGGTCTTGTTCCCCAATCTAATGTCAAATTAAGAAAGCGCATGTGTAACTGATCTGTGCCGTATGTAGTGCTAGTACAGCAGCCTAATATGAGATCAGTAATCCTATTATTCTTAATAATATGCATTTTTTTTTATTTGATTAGTACATTTCTTACTTAAATGCTGCATTTAAGGATACCTGTACTGTACCTGAAAAATATAGAGCAGTTTATTATATTGTCTTTTCTTTTATTTGTCCAATTAAATTGGATTAGTCATCAGTCAAGCATCAAGCGATTAGTCAACAGAAGAGACAGACGGCTGCACGTGTGTCCTGCGTAATACTTGTTTTTAGATCTGCTGTTGGAATTATTACTTGTTGCTAAGAAGGAATATTTCGTTTTCTTCCTATTTCTACGTTATATTTTTGTTTTCGTTTGTATTTTTGATTGCACTTTCTGGTAATTATAATAATTGCCCTCGGCTAAGAAAGAGCGCGTGTAATTTAATTGCTCCCTTCCTGCGTTTAAGTGCGAACTGTAGTTTCGATTTGAGGAATTGCCTTGCTATAGACTATTGGCTGTGCTAATTAGAAGGCGGCCACAGCGACTGTAGAGTATTTAAACTGCTTGGTCACTGTCATAACTTGGGTCAAGCGATTAGTCAACAGAAGAGACAGACGGCTGCACGTGAGTGTCCTGCGTAATACTTGTTTATAGATCTGCTGTTTGAATTATTACTTGCTGCTATGAAGGAATGTTTCGTTTTCTGCCTATTTCTACGTTATATTTTTGTTTGCGTTTGTATTTTTGATTGCACTTTCTGGTAATTATAATAATTGCTCTCGGCTAAGAAGGAGCGTGTGTAATTTTGCTCCCTTCCTGTGTTTAAGTTTTGTGGACTTGCCTTGCTATAGACTATTGGCCGGGGTGGGGGCACTGGTCTGCTCATTTCTAACAATTGGAAATACTCAACCCACTCTCCCCTATGCAATTATAACTCATTTGAATCTCATGTGATCACTATAACAGCTCCTGTAAAACTCCAGGTTGTGGTAATTTACCGCCCTCCTGGGCAAATTCTATCCACCTTCCTAGAAGAGCTGGATGGGCTGCTGTCCTCATTCCCAGAGGATGGCAGTCCACTTTTAGTCTTTGGTGACTTCAACATTCATCTGGACAAGCCTTATGCTACAGACTTCCATTCACTCCTTGCTTCATTTGATCTCAAACGACTTACCACTACAGCACGCACAAATCAGGCACTCCAACTTGAACTTAATTACCACCGCAATTTGCATGGCAGACACCATTTGGGTAAAACCCCTACATATCGTCTGACCATTCTCATTATATTTAACTACTTTTTGGCTGGTTACTTTTAAGATGAAACCTATGCCCCTTTCCCCTCCCATCGTTCTCTTGTAATCCTCTCTCTTCCCTCACCTAACCCATTTCTGGATGTAATGCGCACTGACACTTTATACTCTTACTTTACACCCTCTTGTCCTAGATATATTTTCCTCTCTCCTCCAGGCCAGCACTGGCTGCCCCTTCTAACCCCTGGTTATCCGATGTTCTTCGTGAGCATCGGACCAAACTCAGGGCAGCAGAAGATCCGTCAGACCTAAGTATGTATCAGTCTTTGCTTTCATCTTTCTCTGCTGAAGTCCATACTGCCAAATCTTCATATTTCCATAACAAGATCAACAGCGCTCCAGACACGTAATCTATTCAAAACATTTAATTCTCTCCTCTGTCCCCCTCCACCCCCTCCTACCACTTCTATAACAGCTGATGATTTCACCACATTCTTCACAGACAAAACCAGAACAATCAGTTGCCAATTCTCAGCCCCACACACACAGGACCTCAAACCAACCACACCCACTGCTAAAACTCCCATCTTCTCCTTCTGTCCCCTCACTGAGGCAGAAGTATCAAAACTTCTCCTCTCCAGCCATCCTACAACATGCCCTCTAGACGCCATCCTACAACATGCCCTCTAGACACAATCCCCTCACACCTTCTCCAAGCAATCTCTCCTACATTTTTACCAGCACTCACACATATCAACACATCTCTCCTCACAGGCACCTTCCCCACTGCATTCAATCAGGCTCGGATAACCCCACTGCTCAAAAAAAACAACATTAAACACTTCTCTTATAGACAGATACAGACCCGTCTCTCTCCTTCCATTCATAACAAAAACACTTGAACGAGTTGTTTTCAACCAGGTATCATTGTTTCTTTCACAGAACAACAAACTGGATGCTAACCAGTCAGGTTTCAGGAGTGGCCATTCAACTGAGACTGTGTTACTGTCAGTCACTGAAGCCTTGCGAATGGCAAAAGCTGACTCGAAATCATTAGTTCTTATTCTGCTGGATCTTTCTGCTGCGTTTGACACTGTCAATCATCAGATCCTCCTTTCTGCCCTCTCTTCACTGGGCATCACAGGGATTCCAGTTCGCTGGTTTGAATCCTATCTCACTGGCAGGTCTTTTAGGGTGGCCTGGGGTGGGGAGGTATCCAAATCACATCAACTTGTCACTGGGGTTCCTAAGGGATCAGTTCTTGGACCCCTCCTCTTCTCCATATACACTACATCACTGGGTCCCATCATACAGGCACATGGCTTCTCCTACCATTGCTATGCTGATGACACACAGCTCTATCTCTCATTTCAACCAGATGATCCAACGGTAGCTGCACGGATCTCAGGCTGCCTGGCGGACATCTCGGCATGGATGAAAGAATATCACCTAATCTCAACCTGGCAAGACCTGAGCTTCTTGTCTTCCCGGCCAACTCCAAGTCGACAGGAATATGTCCCTCCAGCTAGGTTCTTCTACAATTACCCCATCAACTTCGGTCAGAAATCTTGTGTAATTTTTGATGACCAGCTGACCTTCAAAGAACACATTGCAAAGACCGCTCGATCTTGCAGGTTTGCATTGCACAACATCAGAAAGATCAGGCCCTTTCTAACGGAGCATGCTGCACAACTTCTTGTCCAGGGCCTTGTCATTTCTAGGCTGGACTACTACAATGCTCTTCTGGCTGGACTTCCATCAAGCACTATCAAACCTCTACAAATGATTCAGAATGCAGCGGTACGACTGGTCTTCAACAAGCACAAAAGAGCCCATGTTACACCTCTCTACATCTCCTTGCACTGTCTACAATTTTCATTGCATCTAGAACAGACTCAGCACCCGCCTACTTCCACTCACTATTAAGAATCTACATCCCCTCCAGAAGTCTGAGATCCGTTAGTGAGCGACGCCTCGTGGTACCATTGAGAGGCTCAAAATCACTTTCCAGAATATTCTTGTTCACCACTCCTGGCTGGTGGAACGATCTTCCCACCCCTATCCGGAATGCTGAAACCCTGACAATTTTCAAGCGACAGCTGAAAACTCATCTCTTTCGAAGCTACTTGACTTCATCATCATCATATAAAAAAAAATAATTATATATATACATTTTTCTCTCTCTTTATTTCTTCCTTCTCTTTCTAGCTTGTACTTATTTGAACAATGCCTAAAACTTGGTATTACAAGCACTTCCTGTGTCTGTTTGCCTCTTTAAGAAGAATCGCTTTATGTATCCCCCAACTGTAAGTCGCTTTGGATAAAAGCGTCCTGCTAAATGACTAAATGTACATGAAATGTAAATTTTTTTATCTCAATGTCAGCATGCGTGAAATAAAACTCATCCATTCATAATAAAAAGTGCCTCACACGGCTGCGGGGGGTGAACAAAGGCCTCCTGTAGTGATTCGATGTGTTTTTGTAAGACAAATAACCATATTTAAAACGTAATAATAAATTTAAACTAGCTTGCGCTCACTATTGTACACAGAAGCAGCTCCGGGAGGATGACGTAAGATGTTGGCATTGCGCGCTCAGAAGTGACGAACGCGGAAGCGCAGTGGAGAGATCAAAACAAAACAATGGTCACTATTTAGAAGTACAAAATGAGGATTTGTAATGAAGAATGTCGGAGGATTTTGATATAATCCAAGAGGAGACTGGTTTTCCTTTGCTAAAGTAAGGAAACTTTGCTTCCTTTGCGCCTGTTAACAAACTCTGGTTTTCACAAGACTCACCAGCGCATGCACAGCACTGACACCTTACGTCATCCGCCCTGATTTGCTTCCGTGTACAACTGTTGGCACAAGCTAGATTGTGATTATTACGTTTTGAATATGGATTATTTTTCTTACAAAAACGCATCGATTTGCTATAGGAGGCCTTTGTTCACCCCCCTCGGAGCCGTGTGAGGCACTTTTTATTATGGATTGATGCACTTTATTTAACTTCTTTTGGACCGATGCATGCAACACCCACTGAGTGGCATTAAACCGCTTGAAAGATCAAAGACATTTTTTTTTATATAACTCTGATTGTATTTGTCTGAAAGAAGGAAGTCATATACACAAAGGATGGCTTGAGGGTGAGTAAATCATGGGCTAATTTTCATTTTTGGGTGAACTAACCCTTTAAAAAGCATGCGAGTATTTAGGCGAATTTAGTTAAACAAAAGTTTTAGCGTACTGTCTCTGGAAATATCAAACGTGATTGATCAGCCTTTATTTTTGTATTGTAAGCGTTATTACTAAGCGAAGCAAAATTTGCTGAAATATCCACAACATACAGTATAAGAGCGCATGGTTTATCTGACGATCAGATGTGTGTCATTACGTTCGTTACTATGGAAACAATAGCTCAACAAATAAAATAATTTTTAAATTAAAATAAACTTTTGTTATTTCGAGATCATGAGAAAATTCAAGTCATGATAACGAGAAAAAAACTTTCGTTATGTCGAGATCATGAGAAAATTAAGTCATGATAACGAGAAAACAACTTTCGTTATGTCGAGATCATGAGAAAATTAAGTCGTGATCACGAGAAAACAAGAAAGAAAAATATTAATAATCCATGCCTCTGAGGACTCCCTATAACTAATATATATATTATATATATATGTAATACTGCTGTGGTAAATGTTTCCAACACTGAGTTCAAAGTTCTGACGTTTCTTTTAATTACACGTTACCACCATGATCTGAAATTGTAATTTTCCATGCTTACTCTGAATGGCCTCTTGTCCTACTGATGTTTTTTCCATGCATTGGCATATGTTTTTGGAATATGAGATTGTGGGTCCCAACACGTGGAAATGTGACCCAGATTGTTGTAATCAAGTAATTAATCAGGCAACCATTGTTAATTGGGATTGTTATGTGGGTGTGGGGGGGGGGGGGGGGGGGGGCAAACTGTGGTAGCACTCACACACAACACACACACAACACACATATAATAATATATATATATATAGATATATATATTGTGTGTGTGTGTGTGTTTTGTTTTTTTGCAAATATGATTTATTCTTATAATATTCTCATCAGTTTTCTATCAGCTGTTACATATAAATCTGCGTGTTTTTTATATTTTATCCAAGGGCATTTTTTACCTTTATAGAGGGCATTTTCTAAAATTACTTTGCATTCACAGGCGGCATTTGATCTATAAATTTAATTATAATAATGTGATTACCTATACGTTATCTAATTAAATCATTTACACTGAAAAATAAAAATGTTTAATATTTTTTAATATACAAACAAGAAATGATGGCGGAAATTATACTTTTAAACAATTAAAACGCCAGTAGGTGCCAGTAGTGAGCGTTTAATGAGTGAGTCATTGAGTCGTTCATTCAAACGATTCGTTCAAATGGCAGATTCATCAGATGTTTATGCATAGGCTAATGAAACTTTGACTCAACCGTTTCGTTTTAAAACACGGAATCAATCAGCAATGAATTGGCTGTTTGCTGTGAGATGCGCTGTGTTTCCGCCTAAAATGTTTGTACTTGCTTATTTAACTGTTTATTGAGCTATTAAACAGTCGTAATGGTGAATACATTTCGTGATGTTGCCTAACTAACTGTATTTAAAATATAAAAACTTTTCATTTTGAATGTTTACCTCAGGATGCTGAGTTTAGTGTTGCTCGTTTTGATTTCTGCTGGAGAGGCTGCGTGAGCCTCCCTCAGCAGCGCAACCTTATACTGTCAATAGATGCTTTATATAGGCTACAGTAGCTATATCCACTATTCGCCACTTACTCTAAATGTAATAAAATCATAATAATACTTGCGTTTTGGTGTTTATAGTTATTTTTGGTTACTGATGTTTTAATCATGTTACTTGTCTGGCGTTAATGAAGCGTTAATGTCGGGCCCCGGACGGCCCCGGCCCAATTTAAACCCTGATTGTAACAGAACAATAATTTCAACAGCTTTATGTGGAATTGACCATTAAGTTTTTTTTATGTACTTATTTTTTAGCTACTTAACATTTTTTTTAAATGTTTTGCCTCCAATTTGTTTATGTATTGAATTCATACATAAACTGAATTCATTAAAATGGCAACTCATTTTATTCATTTCACAATGTATTTAAATCAAAATATTGACAATACTTGCATTTAACCATACCTGCACTTCTCGAAATCACAGATTTTTTTCTTTTTTTCTGGCACTTAGACTAGCAGATGAAATAAGTGCAGTTATCCATGTCTCTGTAGAAGTGAAAAGGACCAGTTAGATTCAGGTGTTTTTTTTTAAATCCTCTTTTATTTTTTCCTGATTGTATTGAAGAGTCATCATTACTTTCATCACACAACATGACGTTACATCAAGCCTACTACAGGTATACACTGAAACAAACACAAAGTTTACAATGGATATATGGATATGCTCTCACAACAGTGAATGTAACATTAATTTTGTTTTTCGAACACCTTCAAACTGTTGTCTGTTGTTTTCTTTTTTTTTTTTTTTCCTAAAATACATTTGTCAATTTAAATTTCCCTGCCCACAAATTATATGGAAGCCATATTCTCTTTTTAAAGAGTCTTTTATCTGCATTAACAATCACAACAAGTATAGACCATAGACCAAGAATGTCTCAATAAATTTTTTTTACATTTCCGAACAGTCCACATGAGCCAACCACATACACAGTGTGATTTATTTGAATATTTATGTGTTTATTTGGTTTCTGTTTATGTCGTGATGCTCTTTTTTTAGATGTAATTTACACAAAACAACAGGTCATTTTACACCTTTCTCTGAATGTTTCGTTTGCAGAAGTATAGTACAATTTACATGTTTTACAGATATATTCATGTCCTTTTAACTGAAAATGGTTGCCAGTGCAACTGAGCAGCAAAGGAGGGGGGAAGGGATGCTGCTTAAGGCCAATGCACTTATCAAGTTATTTTAAAAACAAATTTAGCTGATTCTTTCCTTTTTGACAAAGTGACAGCAGTCATTTTCCCTCTGTCATGTATCTTTTTCTTTGTGCCACATATTTGTTAGAATGAATGGCTTTCTTAGTATTGTAATTAAGCCCTTATAGCGATGCATATATCTCCCCTTGGTGCGTTAACTCTATGCTTTCCTGAGGTGAATAGGATCAAACACACACACAGAAAAAAAAACAATCTCTGAGACACAAGACAGAATGATAGCTAATATAGTTCATATTGCAGGCAGTACAAGCAGACTCCTTGATTTGCTTTCCATTGGGTGGTCTATATAGGTGCTATACATTGCTATAACTGCTCATTATACACTCTCTTATATGCCATCTCATATACATTCTAATCCATTTACATAATTTAGTGCTATTTATTTTATTTATTTGTCTAATAAAATATGATTTATTCAATTTTGGTATCGTTTTTTTAAAATTATTGTTTGAAAAAATAAATATATCCAAATATATATTTATAAGCCAATATAATGTGTGACGTAACGCTATAGCTGTTGGCTGTGTCATTGGGTTCGCTTGAGTTTCCTCTAAACTCAAGAGCTTTCCTGACCGCACAGATATTACAGTTTGTGTTAATGCAGTGAAGGGTCCAGACTGGTTTCCCGAAGTCTTCAAACTGTATGATAACTCAAGATTTCCCACAGCCTCTGGGCAACCACAGAGGAGGATCATTTAAGACCAGATAAATGAGCAGCCCTTCAAACACGGCAATAAACAAGAGTGTTTTGTTTAATATTTCTCAAATACAACCTTCTTATATATTTTTTTTTCATGATGTCTGCTTTATTGTTGACATATTTGTAGTATGCTTTATATTTGTAATTTCCTTTTAATAAGTATTGCACAAATGGACAACTAAGCATCATGAAGGATGGTGACCCCATCATATGCCGTTCATCTAGAAGCAACCATCCATGGATAGTGAGAAATGATTGACGTTTATGTTAATCGCTAATTGGCTCCATTTCAAAGCTGTGCCACAAAATGGGAAAAATGCCACAAATATGGGAAACTAAATTTCCATTCAGATTACAGTTTCTCTTATACAAACAAATCAGCCCCCAAGTAACATTTTTGAAACTACTATCTAGTTATTCTTGGATTTAGTTGTTTTATTTTGTTTCAATACGCTGACAACCATTTTTCTCAGCTGAGAAAATCATTGCATAGAAGGTCTTAAATTAAAAGTCCTCTGACCAAACATTTATTTTCTTGGTGTCGATCAGATTTTTTTTTTTTTTGAATGATAACAAATGTAAATGCATACATACACACATCCAAAATCATTCACACATACCATTAGAACATACAGCAATATCAAGAATTTTTTTTTTTTAGAACATGCAATCTTTACTTGCTTAAAAGTTCCAACATTCCACTAAGCAGCTCCTTTATCTTCAACTAGCCTTGTGTTTTTCTTAAACCTCCCGCTATACATTACTAAAATAAAAAAAATATTTAAAACAATCATGGCTTTGACACCTAATTGTGTTATGATGAGACGACTGGGCAGCACTTTTTAAGCCCCCCCCCCCCTCTAATAGGACGCAGTGATCCTGAACCTTACAGATATATTACAGGTTTACAGACAGCTATCACTCTTCTGACCACTACTGTAAAAACATCTAACAATTGTGCTCTTTAATGACTGACGGCCATCCACTATTGCTTTTGATCTATTTTTAAACCGTCAAACATAAATTCAACCAAAATATATATTTAAAAAAACGACTGTAAACAAGTTACAGAGTAACAATGGATTTAAAACAGTAATAAACAAACAAAGGAACTCAATACAATAATTAAAAAATAAAAAACCCACTTGAATTAAAAAATATAAATAAACTTCAGTCTATTTTTTTTTCTATATACAAACAATGTGGAAAAAAATAGATATCGTGAATAGAAAAATATGTTAAATGCTCTACAAACATAGCAAGGCGACGACAGAACAACAAAACAAAAAGATAATGCACAAGATTCCAACTCGCCAGTGCTGTGCAATGGTTTTAAATACACCCCATCTGCAGCCTGAGGGCAATTTCTTAATACTTTGGAAAGGACAATGAATAAAAAAGACCTGATTGGTCAGAACCTGACATTGTTTTCCAAGTGATTTCTTATGTGATGATCTGAGTCTTATGTTTGGGCTTGTTCTAGAATTTCTTTCGTCCTCTTCTTCATATTCTCTCTGCTGGAGTATAAATGCACAAATCCTCTTTGTCAATCTCTCAGTGATATCGTGAACAGTGTAAGGTCTTGGATTACATGCATTCCTTGTCCACTTTACACTTTTAGAGCACATAGCAAGAGAAAGAAGAAAAAAAAAAAAAACAAACAGGATTTTTTTTTTCATTCTGGAATGTTGAGTTAAAGGACTTAGCATAGAGATGTGTGTTATAGTTACCACGTTCATGATTTTCCTTCTTTTAGGAAAAGCCTATGAAGTTTTTCTAAGTGTCCTAACATTGCTATTTCTTCCGTTCCTGAGAGGGGAGTGAAAAGTATTTCCCAAGTAACAAGAGAAACACGGAATCACACTTCTCCGTAAGTCACTCGCTGTGTTGCTCTAATGAGAACATGTCAGCTTGTTTTCAGAGTAATGCACACACAGGTTTCAAGATTTACAGTAGGCATTATCAAGTTACACTGATTGACCTGTTGAGTTTGTTGATATTGTGCGACTGGAGTCATCGCTCTCCGCTGCCTTCATGTACTGTGTTCTGTAGGCCAGGAGGAGCAGGTTGTTTGGAGCTGTCATGCTCAAAGTTGGCTGTTAATATCTTTGGCCATGCTGTTCAGTTAGAACACAGATACAGAATTCCCAAATAATCTGTGAAGAACAGAAAAAAGAAGGCATTACAATCCAATGAAAGACATTTTTTCAAGGTGAAGTGTATAATATCTGTTCCATTGGTATATACAAATGGAATGACAAAAATATTGACTATTTCCAAACAGGTTCCCCTAACATGCCCCCTCTCTACCATCTGACTCACCCAGTGTATAGTGAACATACTTTTGAGGGGTCAACATAAGGATGACTTACTTCTGGTTACAGACAGTTTATAGGTGGCTTCTATGTTCTGAACGTTGGACCCAAGGAACAGTTATTGTGTAATTCTATTATATATTATGCTATTTACTCAATATGGTATTCTCCATTGGGCAAAACTGGTGGTTTCCATTGGATTGTACCAAGTTACCTTAAATAACCCAATATACTCTGGGTCATTTCTAGAAGTTTCCAGCAGTAGGCAGTAGCCAAATTTGACATTTAAAATGGTTGATCTAACCACATTCCACCATTAATAAAAATGGCCAAAGTGGCTGATCTAGCATATTCCACTGATAAGCATATCTGAGCACATGAGCACAAGTGCATTTTAATACCCATAATGTCCTTGACCTGGGACAATCAGTGCTCAAGATTTAGTCATTGTGGCAAACCAGAGAGGCATAACCAATAACAAAAACCGGAACTACCAACTTTGGTGAGAGAAAAAGGTATAAAACAGATGAGCTGACTTACAAAGACTTCAGATGAGGTTACCGTTATCTCGGCTTTGTTGCTGTGACAATAAAGTCTTATTTTGACATCTGGAACTCTGCTTCTCAACTTCATTGACTACACCAAAGAAAAATACACAGCACAGTCTGCTGTTGAACTAGTTTATGTGAAGCATAATGTGAGGCGTTTATGAGACACTGAGTAATTTGTAGCAATGCAAGAAAGTGATGTAACAAAGGTATGAAGAGTTTAATTTTATTGCGTTTCAGATCATGAGCCATATCCCGTCCAGTCCTGTAGTGGAGTGTTGGCAAGATGGAGAAGTTAATGTTACTGTCAGTGATTTCACTGCTCTATTTGATTTGTCTCATTTGTCTCTGCCAAATACAAGGCAAAGCTGTCAAAAACAAAAGTAACGTTTCCCCTTTCAATTTTAACAATACAATATACTGTATTTCGGTAACACTTTACAATAAGATTCCATTAGTTAATGTTAGTTAATGTATTAACTAGCATGAACAAACCATGAACAGTACATTTATTACAGTATTTATTAGTCTTTGTTAATGTTAGTTAATGAAAATACACTCGTACATTGTTAGTTCATGTTAATTAATTCAGTGCATTAACTAATGTTAACAAGCACAACTTTTGATTTTTATAATGTATTAGTAAATGTTGAAATTAACATTAACTAAGATTAATAAATGCTGTAGAAGTATTGTTCATTCTTAGTTAATGTTAACTAAAGTAGTTAACAAATGTTAACTAATGAACCGTATTGTAAAGTGTTACCTATATTTCTATCATGCCGGGTTTTTTTGTTTGTTTGTTTTTAATGCAGTTTCATACAATACTCCATAATTTCAGGTATAAAGCATTAATGCTATATTCATTAATGCTATACAATACTCCATAGGAGCTAGCAAAATCGTTTAACAATAACAGGTTAATTAGTTTCTTTGGCAGTTCAATAATGATTAAAAGTAGGGGAGATCAAGGTTTGTTGTAATAAGGATGGGTTTTAACATATAAGTTTAACCAATTAGAAACTGTCCAGAGTTTCTAATTGGTTGCATGTCTCTGTAGGAAACTATAAAAGATTTACAGGGCAAAAAAAGTTTGAAGTTCAAATTTTGGCATTGATTAAAAAAAACAAAAAACAAAAGCCATTTATTTGTTGCAGATAGGAGTGAAGAAGAACACTCCCGGGTCTCCACTAATAGCTGTTTCTCACTGTAAATAAACACAAGAGATCTTCACAAATTTCAAAGCTTAGTATTTAAACATCTTTTCTAGCAGAGATGGTCGAAACATAATGGAACGTGTCCCGTCTCTCATTGACTTTGTCACATGTGAATCTGACAGATGTAGATGTAATGAGAGACCTGAGATGACCGAACACCTGAGAAGAGATGATGCAAACCCCTCAGAGGACCTCAGATGAGGCCAACCATGAAACAACATACAAAACTACCACATTTTACTATAAGTTTGATTGCATCAAATAATAATTGCTGTTAACAGTGTTCATCATCTGTTTGATTACGTAATTAAATGAATTTGACCGTACATTTCTGCCATGTGTATATCAATTTGACATAGTCACCACTGACAAGCTATTATAAAATATATTGTGAGAACTTAATGTTCCGGTTAAAGCTTGATTGCAACGATTTGTATTGTGAAAAGCACTATACAAATAAGCTTGAATTGAAAAAAAAGCTTGAATGTAGGAAGCTATATCCATTTCTGTTTACACCATGGCCTGTCTCTTTGATATAAGCAGGGTTGGCAAGTTATTTTCCAAATGTAATACATTTTATATTTAGTATTACTATCTTTGACAGTAATTAGTTACATTACATATTACTGTCTCTGAATTGTAATGTGTTACACGACAATTGAGTTAATTTTGAGTTACTTTCACTTTCAAGCACAAACCGCAATTACATTCAGAAATATATCGTAAATAAGTGGAAATTTTATAAGCCTAATGCCAGGTTTGGGAAAGTTACTTTTAAAAGAATGCAGTACAATATTGCGTTACTCCATAAAAAGAAACTAATTACGGTACTTAGTTACTTTTTATGGAAAGTAATGTGTTACGTTACTTTCGCGTTACTTTTTAAATCTGGACAGGGCTTGCTTGTTTGTTTTTTAAAATAAAAAAGTTATATTTTTAGCAAATATAAAAGCCTATTCACACCAAAAGTGAAACGAATAAGCCTCAGGCTGAAGTGAAAGCAAATTTAAGTCCGTACAGTAGAATGCATAAGAAGAAATTTCAACACACTTCAGCAATAAAAAAAACACACAAATGTTTGTCTAGAGTCATTTGAGCTTATTAGTACGGTTGAACTGGATCAAAGGCCAGCAGCAAAGACATTGGTTAATAAAACGGGATTAAATACATAAAAGATATTTGTGTAGTTTAACATTGATTCTGAGTTGCATATTGTATTGCATTTTGAGGACATACTGGAATCGGTTTTTTGTGAGTGAGATGAATAATGCACTATTCATTTAATTTTTTTTTTTATTTTTTAAAGAATTACAGTAACTTCTTCTGATTTCTCTCAGCATGGGGACAGGAAAGCTGTCAGTCAATAAATTGGAAAAAAAGTAACTTGTGTTACTTATTTGAAAAAGTAACTCTGATATCTTCTTGTAAATTAAAAAGTAATGCGTTACTTTAGTAGTTACTTGAAAAAGTAATCTGATTACGTAACTCACGTTACTTGTAAAGAGTTACCCCCAACACTGCCTAAGGTTAGTACAAACAAAAAACACAATAGCAAGCCTATAGGCTATTTTAGTTCTCCTCACTCCACAACAAATCCTTTAAATTTAACGGTATTCAGAACAAAACGAATGGAAAGCTGGAAGTTGCTAAACAAGTCAAAACAATTAATATAACGCAAAAACGAAAGAAACACGTTAGTTCTCACGCAGCAGCCTTTCACATTCGGCACAAATCCAAATGTTTCCATATTCGCGATGCATTTGATTGCTAAGCTATTATTTATTATGTAAACCAGGCTTTGTACTTAAAGTGGATTGTACTACGGACTATTTTAATTAACGAGTGTCTATATGTTTGGTTGACTGTATATTATTGTCATGAATCCGGTCTATGAACTTCAATTCACTCACAACCAGAGGTCACCCTTCCATTACATTGACTCTCACACTACACAGACTGTTACAAATCACCCTGGATTACATTTCCCATGTTCCATTGCACTGATTGCACACAGCTGTAACAAATCACACGCTCACCTGAAAGCTATTACACACACTATATAAAACCCACTCAGATCATGTAATGTCGCCCGAGTTTTTTTTTTTTATTTTTGGGGTCTGTGTTTGATTATCTCCTCGTGATACACTTTACGGAGCCAGTTACAGGTGTCCTGTAGTCATAGTCTTGCCTTGCTTGTTTTCCTGTGTTCAGATTCTTGCCTGTGTTTTCGGATCGCCCTTTTTGTCTTGCTGTTTCGGACTCTGTTTGCCCCTGCCTGGATTATAGCTATGTACCTGAATTATCTCTCTTTGCCTTGCCCTGTTGGATATTGTTCACCGTTGATCGACCCGCGCCTGTTTACTGGACCGTGCCATATCTGTTCGCTGGTGTTTCGACCCTGCCTGTGTTTGTGACCACGTCTTTTAATAAAAAGCTTGCATATAGATCCTCTCGTCTCGTCGGCTCCGTTACAATTATTCTGATAATGTTTGCAATGCTGTATTGTGTGTCATGAGTGCCTTCGAGACAGATAGGAGACAGTCCGGAAAATACTATAATACTGGCATCGTGTTGGATTATTATTTGTCTTTTTGATGCGACTTTTCTGACATATCTGTTCTCTTTTTCCTGTCGGATGGCCAATAGGGGAACTTGTTTGCGGATGTAAATATGGGCGTACACCTTATTACTCTTAGTGCGGGCCCCACACACAAGAACGAACCTAATCAAGGCGCTTAGCACTAAACCTCATGCTTTTCACCTTGAATTTTGTTTAAGGGGCCTGTGGAACTCTGTTAGAATGGATTTAGTCAAATATATTTTGCGTATTCATTCTTTTTATATATAGACTATAATTTAATAAAAACAGATTGTTATTTTTAGTTCAACTTAATTTCTGTTGCTTGTCCGCACCCGTCCGCCGCATTCTTTCTCTCCTCCGACCCTGCAGCTCTCGTGGTTAGTGTTTGTGGCACCAGTCCCGGTGTTTCTTCAGTTACTCGTGCTATTTCTCAATGTTGAGAGTACGGTGTTGCACATAGATTGCACTTGACTATGCCTTCTTGTCATTTTCTCTGATGAGCTGAAAATAACGGTAGTTATTATATTATTATAACAGAAAAAGTAATATACTACTGTAATGTCATTACTTTTCTAACGCATTACTCCCAAGAGATCTCATTCGAGAGAGCACAGTTTTTTGTTTGGAATTGCTCCCTGCTCTTATTCACAATATCTTGTTTGGCACTTCATTATTAACTCATTGGTTGACCAGTTTTTTCCAATGATTGGTGTAGGAAAGAATAGCTACCTCATGCTCTCTCTGCTCAGATGTAATTTTATGGATGCCCATGAACCACCTCTATGTTGGCCCACAAACACAGTTCAGGGCATTCAGACCTTATTAGCAATGCTTTTTCCTCATACCAATTGGAATGTGAATGTGGGACAGAATGCGAACTACGGGGGAGCTAGGGGGAGCTCGGCTCCCCTTAAAAAGACATGGGCTCCCCTGAAAACATGATATATGAAATTTTGGGGGGTCTCAAAAGATATTAACAATGTGTTATTTTGACGTGCAATTACAGTTTTGTGTAATGTGATCATCGTGGATTATTATGTGTAAAATTGCAAAAATATCATTAATTCATGCATGACGGCGATTTAAACCTAATTCACTTCAATAAAGATAACTATACATGCTATTCTTGTCATGAGCATCAAGCTGTGGGGGCGCTGCAGTGCAAATTCCCCTCATGTTTAGTTCATGTTAACTCAAAGATTCGTAGAAAAAATTTAAACGTTGGACTCTGTGGTCGATTCTGTGTTAAGGTAAGGCATGTTATTCGCAATTATGTGTTGTGGCTGGGTTGTTAGGTCTCCGTGACTCTCGATGTCTTCGGGCCTAATTTGACCGAGGAAATAGGTAATTTCTGTAGCCAGATGACGAGTAACTTTAAACGTTGTGAAAAACCGATTAAAAACCGTAGTTGGGTGGCTTTGTTGTTTCACCTATCAATTTGTGTCGATAAAGTATAATAGGGTAAATCCTGTATAGTGATTGCATAAAGCATCACTTCCCCAGTATCAACATTTCAAATCTCAAGCTCTACGGATACTAATAATAATGTTATAATAATAATAAGGTAAACCATTTTACAATAAGGCCTTCATTAGTAATACATTGTTAACATTGAACTAATAATGAACGCATTATACAGCGTTTATTAAGTCTGTTAGTCTTAATGTTAATTTCAGCATTTACTAACACATTATTAAAAGCTTGTTAACATTAGTTAATGCACTGTGACCAACTATGAACGCAAACAATGAAAATTGTATTTTTATTAACTAAGATAGTAGTGAGTTAGTAAATACAGTAAACAAAATGTATTGTCAAGGGTAGTTAGTTCATGTTAGTTAATACATTAACTAACATTTACTAATTGAATCTTATTGTAAAGTGTTACCAATAATAATAATACAAATAATTTGTTACATTTATATAGTGCTTTTTTAGGCACTCAAACCGCTTTTCATTGTGAGGTGGGATCTCCTCATCTCAGCGTCAACCCCTTCATGGGAAGTCATCTCCATGTGAATAAAGTATGTATTTTAAAGTGGATGGACAGTGTGAATAAGAATTATAAGTTTATAAGTAACTTGATTCAGTCTCGCTGCCAACCTCTGGATTAAGACTGTCATTTTTATATTTCAAAATTTCAAATTATGAAGTTACTTACTCTCTGACTTTCAGAGCGAACAGTGTTGCCGCCTTTGAATTATGACCCAAACCTTTGAGTTTACGAAGTCCTGTGATTCCACTCTTGGTTGGCTTAAAACACACACACACACACCACAATATCAGTTCTAAAAATGTTACCAAATTGTAAAAAGTTGCAATATCACCAACTATCGACAATAATAATGAATACTATATAGTTATGGAGAAGTTTGTTTTCATGATATAAAATTACTCATAATGTCATGTATTTTTTTGTTTTACCTTTCATAGATTCACTCCAATGCTGTGTCAGTAGCTGGTGTGACGATTGGCTGAAGCCCACATGCAATCACACCAATTTATTGGCAGATAGTGCTAGAAACCATCTCTTCTCCATGTTGCTCGCTCTGAAGCTGTTGAGGCACTGCATGTACTGGCATTCCAACTTGAAACTATGGAAAGCAAGACTTTGGATTTCTCTCTCTTGCGTTCTCCTGATTGTGTGCTTAATATGTCTCAGTGGAGTTTTCATGTGAGGATTTGTGTCCAAATTCAAAAACTTGTAAAGCGATCTCTTTTAGATTTAATGTGTTATCTACCGCCACATCTGACTTTGAGGAGTTCAGGCTGACCTTCTCCATTCTTTAGCTTATACTGAGCATCTGCATGTCATTACTCATGGTGTAGACATATTTAAGCTGAATTGGGATGAGTCTGTCCAGCCAGGGGCTCACTCCAAACTGGATGAACAGTTGTTAGCGGGCTGTAGCGCATTTGCTCTGCAAGCCGCTGCTGCGATTATAGGACCTCCATTGTGAGATCTTAAGGTCCTGGAACCAGGCCTTCTCTGCATGGATTACTAATTCGACTGCTTCTGTTTTCACGGCCGTTTCTAAGATGGCTGAACAGGGGTATTCAGAGATGCTGGCAGTGGAAGAGACATTAGTGGCTCATCTCTCACCATCGTTGGCCCTCTAATGGAAATTGTGTCCTAATATACCGTTCAAACCTTGTAGGACTGCGTCTGCTTTAATCGGTGAGTCCTATATGGCTGCTGGTTGAGCAAGTGTGCCACTGCACACCATGTCGGTCCTGAAGGGGCACCAGCTGGAGGTCCTTAAGGAGATGGAAGATGGTGACAGTTTGACCCCTGAGGCAGTTAAAGAGCTGAGAAGCTGAGAACTCGGTTTGTGATACTAAGCACATGGCTCATGCTATTGGTCTTTCGATGGTGGGTTTGGTAGTGACCGCATGCTATCTCTGGCTAAGGATAAATCCTTCCTGCTAGATGCCTGCTAGATGCTCAGATATTTTACTTGGGACTGGAGGCTTTGACAGGACTTTTTGAGTGGACTTTGACAGGACTCCATTTGAGGCTCTAGAATCAGCCTGGGATGAGATTATGACTCTCGAGATTGTTCTCTTGCTGGACCTCCCTCACTTCTCTAAAAAGACCTGCAAGCTTTGTCAGTGAGCCCTTTATGTTAGGATTTATCTCCCGGTCTAGTTAACGTCCTGCTGAGTCCAATACTTGCCAACCATCCCAAGGTGGTTTCTTCTTCACTTCACTGGCAGGCTGTTGTTTTGCAATCTTTCACTCCTCCTGCTTTTGCAGGAGAAGGAGAGGTTGCATAGGATTTGGCTTTGAAATTTTGAGCTTTGAGAATTTGCGATGACCGTAGAAGCCAGTAGCATAAATCTGACTAGTTGTTTGTCTGCTTCAGTAGCATTAGCAAAGGTTTTGCTCCATTAAGTGTTCGTTCACACTCGATGAGTGTTGCTTCTTCACAAGCTTTGACTAAAGAACTATCTTTAAAAGATATCTGTGTGTGGCAGGCTGGGCCTCTCTGCACACTTTTATCACACTTTTATTAGCATTCCCACAGCATTAACTACTGATGCAGCATCTAAAGGAACCTGTGAAAGTGAATGTCTTATATGTACTATGTGATTACGTATATAACATTGATTCCCTGAGTAGAGAAGGGCAGTGCTAACGTTATGTGCCAATAAATTAGTGCAATTCAATACAGGCTTCAGACAATCATCACACCAGAGGGTGTGCCCCTACTGTCAGCTACTGACACAGGGAAATAAGGATACCAATGTAACCATACCATCCAACCCTAATATGATATTTGAAATATTGTCATATACTTACTAGAACAACCAGATAGCTTCTCTCCCTCTCGCTTTCTTTCTTGAGTTGTCTTCTCTTTAAATTAAAACATAATAGGGAAACTTCATAGGTTTTTCCAGTACAAAAACATCCTCTGTCATTTTAGACTCCCTAAAATAACACGGAAACAATAAGAATAATCACTGTGAAGCTAAAATTATGCCACCTTGTTAAAATGCACTGCACTCAGTCAGCTGCTCTCTTGCTTTTTCTTTCTTTCTCTAACACATGCACACAGGTGTTAATTTGTTAGTAACTTATTTTTAAAGCATGTTTATTTATTACAGTTACAACATGGGCATTGTTAAGTGTCCAATAACTGAAAAGCAACTGCACCCACCTTTAATTGTACTACCTCACCACAAGGAGGTGAACTTCTTGCCAAATCCAGAGATGGCTGTGCAAATCACAGAAAAAAATGAAAGTAAAAGAGAAAATAGTGAGAATAAAATTGGTTATAAAAAGCATTGTATCTGTAAAAATAACCACGTGTTTTTGCAAGTTTGATTGACCCATGTACTATTTAAACTAGTCCGTTAATAGTAACTGACCAAAAATACTAGTTATACCTTGGAAATGCTTTGCTCACCTTCTCCTAATTTGCCAGCTTGCTCTGCAGCTCCTCCAGGCAAAATTTTAGACAGCATGCTCTCTCCATCTACACCCGGCTGACCTGCAGCTGCACTGCCAATTCCACCAGGCCTTGGAGCTGCTTTGGAGCCTAGAGAATTATGGATAAGAGATTAAGGTTTACAAATGGAAGCACTGTGAACAGACACATATGTCCCTCTGCAATTAGGTAGAGGTAGGATGGGAAATCTGGATAGTAATCCAAGAAAATACTGAACAGGCAGTGGTCACTATTAATGCTAAAGACTGAATACAGAGCACATTTTACACGGCAAAATTCCACAGCCAAAAATAAATTGGGACTGGATGTGAGGCGTGAGGCCTATTTTCTGCAACATTTTATAATCTTGAACAGTGCCAGTGCCATTATAAAGAAGCGACTGAGTAGACACCACTTGAAGGATTGCCTCTTTGTGAATATTTAGTGCAACTTTAATGAAGCTTTGCCTACAGAGAGGTAACTGGCAACTTAAGACATTTCTATTGGTCAGCACTGTAAGTTCAAAGTGTACCAAACTTTAACCCAACTAGAAATATGTACAGAGGAATTTCTCTGCCACCAGAAGTTCATTAGGTGAGCTTCATCATCATGAGGATTCTTACTGACATGACTGTAATGATGACATTTGCCATACAAATAATTACATTTATCCACAACCATTTTCGCAAATGTTTCTTTTCATGCACTTATGCTTTTTATTGCTCTTACTAAATATCAAGACTTTCCAGTATAATTAAACTTAGAGTCAAATCAAGTCAAGTCACCTTTATTTATACAGCGCTTTATACAATAAAGATTGTGTCAAAGCAGCTTTACAGTGTTAAACAGGAAAACGTGTGCTGATAATGCAAGAGGACAAAAGAAAACAGTCAGTTTATCAGTTTAAGTCAGTTTAATGTTGATTCAGTGATGTTATTGTCCAGCTCAGTTTAGTTCTCTTCAAATAGTGTTTTGTCTCAACAATGTTGTCAGAAATTGTGTTCACAGCTAAGCAAGCAAAAGTCAACAGTGGCAAGGAACCAAAACTTAATCGGTGACAGAAATGGAGAACAAAACTTGGAGACCGCTCAGTCGGGGGGGGGGCTCAGTTCTCCTCGGTCAGACAAACCAGCATGTCACTTGAGCAGAGGACGCACTGGTTCCCGTGGTCTTGTGCCGATGGCCGCGAGGTCTTCACAGTGGATCGTCTCTAGGTTTCATCTAGTTGACATCTCTAGTCCTCTTGCTATCTTCATGGTTTGTAGAGGTCATCTCTAGGTGCTGATCCACCATCTGATCTGGATATGGACTGGATCTGTATGGCTACGGTGACCTCAGAATAAGAATGAAAGGGACTAATATTAGTGTAGATGCCATTCTTCTTATGATGTAGCGAGTACATCGGGTGTTATGGGAAGTGTTCCTGGTTCTGGTTGACCTAATTAATGCAGCCTAACAATCCTTTAACGGATTTGAATTGTAGAAATGCGATTAAAGAGCATTAAAGAGATGGTCTTTAATCTAAATTTAAACTGCAGAGTGTGTCTGCCCCCGACAATGCTAGGTATATTGTTTCCAGAGTTTGGGTCGCTAAATAGGCAAGGATCTGCTGCCGCCCGCAGTTGATTTCGATATTCTAGGTATTATCAAATGGCCAGAGTTTTGAGATCGCAGTGGATGTGAAGGACTATAATGGAAGTAAAGAAATTCAGAAAGTCATTACTGCTGTACTGTTGGGAAATGTCTGCACCTCCTGATGCTTTATTTTTTGTTAATTTAGCCACTCTAATTAATAAATACCTGGGGTTGTGTTTGTTTTCTTCTAAATGAGAAGTAAGCAGATCTAGCAATTTTTAAGGCTTTTCTGTATGTAGATGTACTTTCCCTCCATGCAATACAAAATACCTCTAGTTTAGTTTTCTTCCAGCTGCACTCCATTTTCCAGGCTGCTCTCTTTAAGGCGTGAGTGTGTTCGTTATACCATGGCTGTTTTCCTTAATCTTCTTAAAGCATAAAGGAGCGACCGTGTCTAAAATGCCAGAAGAGAGTCAATAGTCTCTGTTACACCATCAAGTTTTTCTGAGCTATTGGATATGTTGAGGAATTGAGACAAATCAGGAAGCAGTCTTTTGTTGTAGAAATTATGGTTCTACCATATTTGTAACAAGGAGTTGAATTTGCCGCTTTAGCTATATGGAGTATACATGAGACTAGATAATGATCCGAGATATCATCACTCTGCTGCAGAATATCAATGCCCCATCGACATCAGTGTCCATGTTAAAAGTATTACATTTAAATGATGATTATGACAATGAGTAGGCTCTGATACGTGTTGTCTAACCTCAATGGAGTTTAGAATGTCTATAAATGCTGATCCTAATGCATCTTTTTTATTATCTACATATATACTAAAATCGCCAACAATTAAGACTTATCTGCGCCCGCACTAACTCAGATAGAAAATCAGCAAATTCTTTGATAAAGTCTTTATGGTGCCCTGGTGGCCGTATACAGTAGCTAGTACGAGCATAACAAGGAATTTCTCATAAACACTTTTTACACTAGATAATGTTACATAAAGCACCATTACTTCAAACTAATTATACTTGAAACCAGACCTCTGAGAAATACTGAAATATTGCAATAATTTGTAGAAAAAACGCCCATCTTTCGTTGGCTTTTAAAATGTGGCTCATGTTTATAACAGTAATCTTGCGGGGTAGACAATCATGTCTAAATAATGTAATCACAGAAAATCAAATGGTTTTAACAAGGTATTCTGTCAGCAACTCTAAGCACCTCTCGAGTTATGACCTGTGAATCATATCATTTAAACAAAAAAGCACTTTCGTAGAAAGGATCTAATATTCAAAATTAAGTAGACCAAAATCATTTATCATTTTTATTATCTGATTATAATCTGTTTATTTATTTTTTGAACCAGCCATTAAATTGTTACACCCATTTTAACAACCTTAGTTTGAGATGTAATATTCTTGTATTTGCTATAGTTCGAAAAAGGGACACGACCCCACTCATATAGTGTTGTATCTTAGGTTGAAAAGTCACTATGTGCTGAGAATAACTGATTCTTCTGGAATTTTTCTGTGACGAATGAGTGCGCTATCCGAACTGTTTGTTTAGTGCCAGTCTGTCTGCTTACCTGACACCTGGGCACCCAGTTAGGAGAAAAGAAAAAAAAAAGAAGAATAAACAAGAATACAAAACCATCTAAGACTAAGTCCATTTATCTAGAGTAGAGGCCCACCACTAAAAAAAAAAAGAAAATACAAGACAAAAACGAAATGAATAACAAGAAAAAAACACACAAGAAGAAAAAAAAAAAAAAAAAAACAGGAGGGAGAGACCCTCTTTTCAACAGGTCAGGTCTGCCCCAAAAACTCGTCCAATTGTCTATGAAACCTATGTTATTCTGCGGGCACCACTTAGACATCCAGCCATTGAGTGATGACAGTCTGCTATGTATCTCATCACCACGGTAAGCAGGGAGGGGACCAGAGCATATTACAGTGTCTGACATCGAACTTGCAAGTTCACACACCTAAAAAACTCGAATTTAATGTTCTTTAATAGTGTGCAGGAAACTCCGACCAGTGAAGTCGAACATCATTAGCGCCGGCGTGAATAACAATCTTACTGAATTTTCGTTTAGCATTAGCCAATACATTTAAATTTACCAAGATGTCAGGCGCTCTGGCTCCCAGTAAACATTGGACTATGGTGGCTGGTGTCTCTATTTTCACGTTCCATACAATAGAATCGCCAATAACTAGGGCACTTTCATCAGGTTTCTCAGTGGGATATGATGTCACATGAATGGGAGCACCGTTTCTAAGACATGTTTTACATCGTAAAAAAGAAAAAACGTAAGGCGGTGTAATTTGATCCTGTGACTAGCCGCCTCACCAGTCACACCCATAGATTCACCCCTCGCATGCGGGGGAAGCTCTGCAAAACCGGAAACCGGAACAATATTACAAGGGACTCGCTAGTTTATGCAGAGCCACAAAACCTATCTAAAAGGCCCTAACATTCTTACTAACCTCAAATTAATACAGTGTTGACATTATCTCAGCTAAAGACTAGGCTAACAGATGCTAAAGTGGCTTGTTAAATCTAGTAGTTTAGTTTAGGAGAAAGCGAACCATGAATCAAACAAATTTTTAGGTTGTTTATTAGATAATATCAGAAATATGGTGAGAATTAAGTTATATTTTAGCAGTTTAAACAAGAAAGTGATAGTATTGAGATTCCAACAGAAAAACAAATCTACATGGTGCTACAGTCGCAAACCACTCAGCAGCACAGCAGACAGGACTGACTTAGACTTAGACATTTTAGACATCTTTTTCTAGAACATATTATATTATTCTAAGTATATAATGTCATTATATGACTGTCTTGCTGGTACTTGCATACCAAAACCCTGATCAGTATTTTTTTTAATAATCCATTTGGTTTTCAGTTTGTAGAAGCTTTTCATTGCAAAGGTCAGTGGCATAAGCACAATTTTATTTTTGGCCAAGCCTGAGCACTTTCACTTCACTAGCCTACATATCCTTATAGCCAAAAACAAACTAACTTAATATTCCGGCCATTTCAGTCTTATGTTTTCTTTAAAAAATAAAATAAAAAATCTGACTCACATGATTCACTCATGGCTGGCTGGTCATTGACTATGGAAAACTTTTTGAGCACGAGGGTTGACTGTAGCGATAACCAGTGACCTTTACGTACTCTGAAATTATTCATCACAATTAAGATGATAGTCAAAATAACCTGATCATATAGATAGTGTGATAATTCATTTTCAATTTATAATCCAATAACTATGCTGAAAAAGGTAAACACTATCCTCCTTTCTTATCAACATTGCTTTGTAACTGCTGGTTCTCTGTAGGTTATGATCTTAGTGTTACTGTATTTGGCTTTGGTGAATATAATCCACGATGGATGCTCTTTGCTGGCTAAATGCAGACAGGTAGGGATACTTGCAGGGGTTAGTGAAGTAGGCATTACAAGTACTTCAATTAAGTAGTTTTATCCAGACATTTTTTGCATAAGTGTCTGTGAGCATTAGTCGTAATTTAGATCTGACAATTCCTATTTCTCCGCTCGTACAAGTGTTTTGCTTAATGTGAACAATGGAAGAAAGTGGAAACGTTGGCGAGTGATTTAAATATATTGATGGGCAAATTTGAGCATTTGTGCCAAAATCTGGCACCCTTTTCTCTGTTATCTTGATGTGAAAGCGTCTACGGACTAGTGCATGTGATTTGCGTATGTATGTTTTACTATGTCTCATCATACTTTGCAATTTAATATGTAAACAGGGTCTGGTGTAAGGGTGGATTTGTGAGTGCATCTTCTCTACGTCGATCTCTATCGTTGATTCACTCGTCAATCTCTCTTTCGAATATTGTTGATCGCATGTTTTAATGTTACACAGGTAGCAAAGTAACGAAATGTTAGATTACAAATACCTCTTCACAATATGTTTGTCTTTTCTCAATAAATTGGGGTTTGATTGTTATCATCAAATACTTTTACATTTTATTTGAGTATAAAACTAATATGTGTACTTTTTACTAGTTATGTTAGAAAAAGTAGATACATTTTTAAATTGGATAGTACTGTACTTTTATACTGCCAATCACAACTATTTTTTGCCTCCGGTTGGTGTGTAATCGTTACAAAGTAGTCTTTGTAGCTATATTTATTAGTATTTTAATAAAAAAATAGATGGATGTAAATAAGTGCTGTGCTGGGTACACTCTAAAACCTTGGAAAGGGTAAAAACAGCTGTATCACTCGGAATTGGGGCTAATGTAGCGTATGAATTGGTAAGGACAGCATTCAGTTATGAATGCATCGTACAGTGACTTTACCTTGGGTCAGATTTCACAAGTTTTTATGCAATCGGCACCTGGTGACATTGGTAGACAAGGTATGCAGACTATCATTAGGCAATATCAAAGCATTCGTCATCAATATGCACACAATTTATTAGGGGTGGTCCAGACTTCAGACTGATAGCTGCACGTGAGTACTTGGATGCGGAGGCAATCCTTCTGTCCACGCCAGCACACGGAAGCCGTGTGGCCCCAAGCACCCAGCGACATCGGCTCTCATCATCCGTCGTGTCTCTCCACATCTTCCATCTCTCGCTCGAAGCGTCGTGTTGACGAGAGCGTGTGGCTGCTGTGTGAGGTACAAGTGCTTAGTACCTTCTCGTATAAACTGACAATTAAATTGACACTAAAGCACATACCTGTAAACATCTATATCTTTGTTTTTGTTTTTTTGCTTATTTGTTTAGTTTGTTGGGTTTTCTTTGTTTAGCGTTGGTGGTTTTCTAAAAAATAGAGAATTGAGTGTCATGTTTAGCCGGGGAGTCCGCTCCCACGTATTGGTAGCATGGCTGCCCCAGGCAGCGGGAGTTTTAATTCATTTACAAGTCATCATGGTGTAAAAATAGATTCAACCGCTAGTATAGAAGATTGTGGATTAGCCGTGGGGGAAGAGATTGGACATGACAATATCTTGTCAGCGTCCCGTATGAATGGCGCTGTTGTTGTATTTGCAAAAACAGTTGATTTAGCAAATGAGTTAGTGCAGAACGGGATTGTGATTAAAGGTATATTTACACCAGTGCTTCCTTTGTCTACACCTTCCAAAAAAGTGACATTGTCAAATATGCCGCCCTTTATCCCTAACGAAGTGTTGACCAATTTGCTTACTTATGGTAAAATAGTTTCACCTATAAAGATGATTCCGATTGGTGTGGGTACTATGTGCACATGATGGATGAAAGAAAGATATGGGTCCCTCTATAAAGCTGTTGTTGGTCATTTTAGGCGCATAATGTTGTTGCATAATTGAGGTTTTTTTGGCAGTGGAGCCTCGCGTGTGATGAACTGGATTTGTCCCTGAATTTTCCACATGAGGATTTCAACTATGTTATTTTCACTACAACAAACAATATAAAGTGTTTTAATTGCGGTGGAATGGGACATTTGATTTGTGCGTGCTCAAATAGGGTGGATAAGCTGAATGAGGCGCTTTTACCGGTTGTGAATGATGAGAATAGTGCAAACGCTGAAGAAGTTCAGAACGTTGCGGTACCAATCCCTGATGGTGAGGTACCTGGGCCAAGTTCAGTGCAGACAGTGACTGCTTTGGTCGGGAAAACAGCGGAGATAGAGCCGGCAGATCGATCTGTGGAAGAGGACATGATTGTCACCGTAGTTGAAGTGAATGAGAACAGATTAGATATTGCGGACGCTGTGGGTGAGTGGGGTGCGTTCATTTGGTGTGTGCATCGGTGTGAATGTGATCGCTAATGTGGACACGATTTGGTAACATTTTAAATCGCCGCAAGAAGATGAGCGAAGGGTTGGCAAGGTCTCGGTGTGCGTGTGGATATGAGCAAGAAAAGAAAGGATTTAATTGCGATTTAAGTCAAACTGACACGGAAATGAATGTGATTTCTCAGAATGCAGCGTAACATGCAGTTTGCCGCAAAGTGGATTCTCCAGTAAGAGCTATAGTGCAGATGATATTAAATCCTTTCTAAAGGAAACAAAGAATGTGAGAAAAGTTCGCATTGGGCAATATTTTCCGGATGTGATACAATTCATTGATAAAGTGAGAATATATAGGAATGAAGGGTGTTTTAGAAATCAAGAAGTATATCGTCTTAAGAAAATACTTGCAAAGCTCAATACTCAGTCAGAATCCAATGTCAGTAATGAAAAATAATCAGCATGTTTATGTGAGTTTTTGTTTGTTGAGCCTAATTTGCTTTTGGCTTTCCTTATTTATGGGAGAAATAAGTATTGCTTCTCTCAACATAAATTGGGCTAGAGAAGGAAAGAAGCGTTTTCAACTTTTTGAAATAGTCAAACAGAAAAAAGTTGATGTTTTGTTTGTGCAGAAGACTTACAGCGATGAGTTGAATGCGTATGATTGGGCCAGAGAGTTTGATGGAATGTCCATATTAAGTCATTTGAGTTCCACTAATGGAGGTGTTGCAATTTTATTTGCTAAAGGTTTCATTCCCTGTTCATATCAAGTGGAAGAGATCATAAAAGTCATACTTTTAAAGATCAGAGCCCAGTTTGAGAATTGTTTTTATCTCTGTATATGTTCCTACTAGAGCAGTTGAAAGGATGTGCTTTTTAGATACTCTGAGTAAAGTTTTAGTGAATTGTAGTACAGAGGATGTTTTCATTTTAGGTGAGGATTTTAATTGTACTGAGCAGGTATTAGATAGAAATCACGTGGAAGCCAATATGCCATCACGAAGGAGACTTATATACTTGGGGCAATGGAACATGCTCATAGCTCAAGATTGTACTATTACTAGAACAGGGTAGATAGATCTTAATATGGATATGGTGACTCCACGTAATTTTATTTTAAAGAGTTTCCGATTATTCCGTAGTTGTTTTTTTCCGAGTGCATAAGTTTAGTTAAGTTGTTCTGTGAATGTGAATGGTAATTTTTTAAGCCAAAGAGTGCTTATTGGCACTTGAATAATCATTTGTTATGTGATTGTTTATTTCAAGATTATTTTAAGGAGTTCTGGGTTGGTTTTAGATCTAGAAAATCATCCTTTCAATCTGTACATCAGTGGTGGGACTTTGCAAAGATACAAATTAGACAATTGTGTCAGCAGCACACTTTTAATGTAACAAGGGATAGAAAAAGTACAAGTGAATTCATATAAAAGTGAATTAAAGTAGATGCGGAATGAAGATAGCATCATAGATTCAATTTTTAAAAAAGAGCTTCCAGGAGAAAAAAAAAATATTTAAATAATATATTGGAGGTTGGTGTACTGCGCAAGGAGCCTGGCAGATCTAAGGGATTGGTCAAATAGTTGAATGATAGAGCATCCCTGTCCAATTTTTTTTAAATTTAGAAAAAAAGAATGGGCAAAAGAGGTTTACACACAACTTGCGTTCTGAGACTGGGGTGTTGTTATCGGACCCCTTTGAAATAAGAAATAGGGCAATTGTTTTTTATCGAAAACTATACCAGAGTGAGTTATTTCTAGATGAGCCAGATGTGAGTGTCTTTTTTGAAAATTTGCCTCAAGTACCTCGAGAAATTAATTCTGTATTAAGTAATGCTGTTACTTTAGAAGAATTACAAAAGGCACTTCAAAATATGGAATGTAATAAAGTGCCTGGTATTGATTGCCTGCCGATTGAATTTTATAAGACATTTTGGGCAGAAGTTAGCTTGGATTTGTTACAAGTACTCAGTGAAAGCTTGGTGAATGCCCAAGAAATGCCCATTATTGCCCAAGAAAGGTGATTTTAAATTATATAAAAAATTAGAGGCCTGTTAGCTTGTTGTGTACTTATAATAAGTTACTTTCCAAGGTTCTAGCTAACAGGTTGAGTGAAGTCCTTAGTCATATTATTCACTCTGACCAAACTTACTGTGTTCCAGGAAGGCAAATATTTGATAATATCTCCTTTATCAGAGATATTTTAGATATCAGTAAAAATTTTAAGTTGAATTTTGGTCTAGTGTCTATTGATCAAGAAAAAGCCTTCGACAGGGTGGAGCACACATATTTGTGTAACACATTAATTTTAAAGAGTTTTTTGCCACAAAAGTAAATTGATCTAAGAGTGAAGCAGTACTGGTTGGAAGCTGGCTTAATGTAGGGCCAAGGCTCCCAGAAGGGCTATCTTGGACTAAAGAAGGTTTTAAATATTTGGGAGTGTTTTGGGGAATGAAATATTTATGCAGAAAAAATTTGAATAAATTATTGAAAAGGTCAAAGGTCGCCTTGTTAAATGGAAGTTTTTGCTCCCTAAAATGTCGTATAAGGGACGAGTATTGATCATTAACAACCTAATTGCATCTGCTCTTTGGCATTGATTGATTTGTGTGGATCCTCCACGAGACCTACTGCCAAGACTGCAATCAATTTTAATAGACTTCTTTTGGGAAAAGATGCATTGGGTACCCAAATCTGTTTTGTACCTACCCAAAGAGGAAGGAGGACATGGTTTAATGCATGTGCAGAGCAGGATAGCGGCCTTCAGGATTCAATTCATTCAAAGGCTGCTGTCTGGTCCAGTAGACTCAAGTTGGAAGTCTGCTGCCTGTGCCATTTTGCGAGGATTTGGAGGTCTGGACTTTGAGAGATCTTTATTTTGGTTAGATCCGCAAAAGATGGACTTGTCTAAATTATCCATTTTCTATCGGAATTTAATCAAGGTTTGGTCTCTGTTTAAAGTGCAGAGACATGACACTATAACTTCTCTATATTGGTTGCTCCAGGAACCTCTGATTTATGGATCACGCATGGATTTATCAAATGAGGGGATATCTCATATCTCATTGTCCCTTCTGTCAATGAGATACTTCTCAATGCTGGAGTTTTAACATTTGGACATTTGTTTAAATGGGCTGGATTGACCTTTGAGAATGTTGATGTTGTCACCAGTTGTTTGGGGGTAAAGTCAAAACGTATAATGGCCAAATTGCTTGAAAAGTGGAAGTCAGCTCTTATACCTGAAGAAGTTAAATTATTGGGTGAATATACTGAAGGTTTAATTGCCCCAAATTGTAATGATTCTTTTCCTGATTTGTACTTGTTGTCTGCTTTTAAAGAGAGTGAAGGTGTGTTTTTACAAGACAGTATCTTGTTTTTAATGGGGCCTAATTCTGTATCTGGGGAAATTGCTTATAAGAGTTGTGTGAAGACACTTAATAAGAGTTTTCTGCATAATAGAGTTGATAATCCTTGGCGCACTGTTCTCCATTTAGGAGAGAACGTTAAACCAGAATGGAGAGCTTTGTACAAATCACCTTTGTCAAATAAAGTAGGAGACCTACAATGGAGAATCCTTCATGGCGCTATAGCTGTGAATGCTCTTGTTTCAATTATAAACCCAGGTAGTAGTGATTAATGTCCTTTTTTTCCAGAGGGAGACTGTATATCATACCTTTTTGTTTTGCAGTAGGCTTGATTCACTGTTTCAAGTTTTAACTGGTTTATTCAATCATTTTGATGAGACTTTTTCACAGGAAGTGTTTATTTGTGGTTTTAAATATATTCAGAAACACATATTCTGTTGCCAGTTGTTGAATTTTCTTCTAGGTCAGGCAAAAATGGCAATTTATGATACCAGGAAAAAGATTGAAAAAAATTTAAGTAGTAATTTACAAATTGTGTTTTTTAACCTTGTGAAATCTAGAATTGTGATTGATTTCCGGTATTATAAGGCTATGGGAGATCTTGTGCTTTTTGAAGCGATTTGGTGTTATAAAAGGGCTCTGTGTGAAGTTCTTGATGAGGATTTAGAGTTTGCAATTTTTTAAATCTTTGTGTGTTGTTAATTTGTTTTGGGTTTAGTATTTTGAGTTTTGTGCAATGTAGGGGTTGATTGTGTAATGTGTTTAAAAAAAGAATTGTAATAAAGGTGTGTTGAAATTCAAATTCGCTCTCTCTCTCTGTGTTTTTTTTTAAGTTTCCCTAGAAATACTTCCCTATTTAATGTAATTTTTCCATTTTTACAAATTGTATTTAATCCATCCTAACAATTTAAGTAAATGCAGCTGTGTAAAAGGTAGGGGATTATGCACCCTTCTAGAAAAATTTGCATTTACGTATGTTTAAATTGTAACATAAATTATCATGTTTATGATTCTCATTTCTTTATCACAAAATGCAAAAACAGATATCTTCTGGAGAGAAATTGGCTCTTTTTAGTCTCTCTTTTTAACCCATCTCATGGTGTGTGATGAACTTTCTAATGGTCTACGAGTTTCTAATGGTTTTGTATTCTTTGCATTGTTCTAAACATTAATATTATATGTGCAACAATAGCATGCTCTGGCTTCTGTGGCTTACACTGCGTTTTAAATCTTTTTTTTATTTTCAAACATTATGATGTAAATGATGATGATCACACAGAGAATAACTATTTCATCTTTTCATCACTTCTCATCATAATAGTTTATCATGTTTTTTTTGATGATTTTAAAGAGTTGGCAGTCAAACTGGAACTTCCTGGATGATAGATTATTTCTTCATTCTTTCTGACAAAACAAAAATAAATGTTTAATACAGTATGTACATGTTTTCTAAATGTTTAAATTGCATGGACATTGTTTAATTATAAGGGTAGATCGCAGTTCAGTATTAGCTACTCATGAGTACTTTTAATAAGCTACTCTGTTTTACTCTTACTCAGTAATTTTTGGACAGTACTTTGTTTACTCTACTCACACTACAATTGTTTGGTATGTAATGATACTTGCACTTGATATAATGTTATCACATACTCTTTCCCCACCATACCTGCTACAAACCACGCAGACGCATGTAGATATGCTGCCGCTGCATGAATAGACATAAAGCTCTGAAAAACGTCCAAAACTTCACTTTCCGTTGTTTCTGCCGTTTGGTTTGAGTTTGAGCTCCGTCAAGTTAATTCTTTGTAGTCAATTTTTTTATCTTAAAATCAATTTTATAAACCATAATTTTTGTTTCTATAGCATGTGAATATATCCCTTATCGTATTCTACAACAAAAACAATCAAAGCACCTTGTTATCACTAATTTTATTTTGATTTCCTGAGTCCGCTATTAGCATATAGCCCGCTAGCCTCGCCAGCGTGGTTGCCGCTAATCTCGCTTATATTGCTAATACTTTATTCACACACATTACCATTGTTTTAATCATTGTTACTTGCTTTAATGGCGGATGTGTGTCTACCTTTGGGTGCAGGTGAGGACACGTTCGAGATGCCTTCGGTGCAGGTCGAGCTGGAGGCCGTGGAGAAGCATATCCGGGACCTGGTGGCAAAGCAGACCCCGCTGAGAGCGCGGAGAGCCGCGCTGGAAACATCCCAGGCTGACGCTCACAAGTCCGAGGTAAGTATACAGCGCGCTGCTAACTCTCCCACCACCTCTACTCCGTGTTTTTCTCTGCACAGGCCCGGTGCACCCAGGACGCGATGTTCCCAGATGTCCTTCACTCCGGCGCAGGGACACCACGGACCCTGGGTGCACCCCCCACGGAAGACGCGAGCCAGGCCCCGTGCGACGACCTCTCCCCCTCTGCCGCCTCCGGTCTTCGAGATCTCCACCCGGAACCGCTTCGCTCCCCTCCGCGAGACAGAACGCGATGCTGTGTCATCGGAGACTCCATCGTCCGGCACGGCCGTGCTACGTTAGCTGAAGGTAAAGTGCACACTCACCGTTCCCCTGGTGCTCCTGTTCTCGATGTTCCTGCGCAGATACCCGCGATCCTGAAGGGTGACGAGAGCCCCGGAGCGGTCGTGCTTCACGCGGGGGCTAACGACACCAAGCTGCGGCAGACGGAGACGCTGACTTCAGGAGCCTGATCGAGATGGTGTGCAGCACATCGCCCGCGACGATGATCCTTGTGTCAAGATCTCTTCCCACGTATCGACGAGGACACGAGAGTTTCAGTAGACTTTTTGCTTTAAATGAATGGTTATTGTCATGGTGTAAAGAACAGAAACTGCTCTTTGTTAATAACTGGAATCTTTTCTGGGAGCGTCCTAGGCTGTTTCGCGCTGATGGCCTGCATCCCAGCAGAGTCGGAGCGGAGCTCATGTCGGACAACATCTCCAGGACGCTGCGCTCCATGTGACTATTAAGTCAAATCTCAAATAACTGCCCTGATGGCTTTTGTTCTACCCACTTAAATGGTAGAAGTACTTGCACTGTCCAATCTATTAAGACTTTGTCTGTTCTCTTAATAGTGAGGTCAAAATATAAATTTATGCAGGATCTAGAAAAAATCTGATCGTGAATAAACCAGAACAATTTAAAATAAATGAACCAAAAACCAGTTTTAAAGTTTGGGCTCCTAAACATTAGATCACTCTCACCCAAAGCAGTTATTGTAAATGAAATGATCACAGATAATCGTTTTGATGTACTCTGCTTGACTGAAACCTGGCTAAAACCTAATGATTATATTGGTCTAAATGAGTCTATTCCACCATGCTACTGTTATAAGCATGAGCCCCGTGAGACTGGTCGTGGTGGCGGTGTTGCTACAATATATAGTGATATCCTCAATGTTACTCAGAAGACAGGATACAGGTTTAACTCATTTGAAATACTTATGCTTAATGTTACACTGTCAGATATGCAAAATAAATCTATCGTATCTCTTGCTTTGGCTACTGTGTATAGACCACCAGGGCGGTATACATATTTCCTAAAAGAATTTGCAGATTTCAGACCTATTGGTTACTGTTGATAAGCGCTAATTGTCGGAGATTTTAATATTCACGTTGATAATAAAAATGATGCATTAGGACTTGCTTTTACTGACCTAATAAACTCTTTTGGCAAAATGTCACCGGGCCCACTCATCCTTTTAATTATACGCTTGATTTAATTATATCGCATGGAATTGATCTTACTGATATAGATATCGTACCTCAAAGCGATGATGTTACTGACCATTTCCTTGTATCGTGCATGCTGCGTATTACTAATATTAACTATATGGCTCCGCGTTATCGTCCGGTCAGGACTATTGTTTCAGCCACCAAAGACAGATTCACAAATGACCTGCCTAATTTATCTCAACTGCTCTGTGTACCAATAAGTACACATTAACTAGACGAAATAACTAGCAACATGGGCACTATCTTCTATAATACATTAGAAGCTGTTGCCCCCATCAGATTGAAAAAGGTTAGAGAAAAACGTACGCGCCATGGGTACACAGTAATACCCATTCTCTCACGAAAAAAACTCGTAGTCTTGAGCGCAAATGGAGCAAAACTAACTTGGAAGTTTTTAGAATTGCGTGGAAAACAGTATGTTCAGCTATAGACAGGCTCTAAAAGCTGGGCCGAGCATATCCACAAACTCATATAAAATATCCAAAACAATCCAAGGTTTTTATTTATTACAGTGGCTAGATTAACAAATAACCCGACGCCACCCGATCTAAATATTCCCTCACAGTTTAATGACTTTATGAATTTCTTCACTGCTAAAATAGATAACATCAGAAATACAATAAATGTAGATTCTACAGCGTATAATACTTAGCTTCATTCATCGCACCAAAAGATAAACTGCAGTGCTTTACAGCCATAGGACAGGAAGAGCTAAATAAACTAAAAAATATCACTGCGTCTAAACCAACAACATGCCTGTTACATCCTGTACCCACTAAATTACTGAAAAAGTTGTTACCTGTAGCAGAAGAACCACTTCTCAATATAATTAACTCGTCGTTGTCTTTATGTCACGTCCCAAAACCTCTTCAGGCTGTAGTCCATTATGCCTCTTATTAAGAAACCATAACTAGATCCTAGTGAACTGTCAAATTACAGACCCATTTAAAATCTTCCAATTATGTCTAAAATGTTTGAAAAAGTTTTGTCTGCTCAATTGTGCTCCTTCCTTCAAAAAAATGATCTCTATGAAGAATTTCAGGCAGGTTTCAGGCCCCACCATAGCACAAAAACTGAACTTGTTAAAATTACAAATGACTTGCATCAGACCAAGGCTGCATCTCACTGCTAGTTTTACTATCTTAGTGCTGCATTCGATACTATAGATTATGACATACTCATAGATCGATTACAAAATTATACAGGTGTTCAAGGGCAGGCTTTAAGATGTTTTAGATCCTACCTGTCCGATCGCTACCAAATTGTTCATTTAAATGGGGAGTCATCTCAATTATCACCAGTAAAATCTGGAGTGCCACAAGGATCTGTCCTAGGTCATCTGCTATTTTCGATATACATTTTGCCACTTGGTAATATTATTAGGAAAAACTGTATTAGTTTCCACTGTTATACCGATATACTCACTATATACTCAACATGACCAGATGAAACTTCTAAATTATCTAAGCTATCTAACAGAGTGTGTTTAAAAATGTAAAAGATTGGATGACCAATAATTCTTTCCTATTCAATTCGGATAAGACAGAGTTATTTCTTATTGGACCAAAAGACAGTATGCCGAATCCCGTGGATTACAATTTGCAACTAGACGGATGCCCGGTTACTTCCTCTACAGTCAAAAATATAGGGATTATATTAGCAACTTGTCTTTTGAAAATCATAATTCCCATGTTACAAAAACAGCATTCTTCCATCTTAGAACATTGCCAAGTTACGAAACATGTTACCTTTTTCTGATGCAGAAAAGCTAGTTCATTCATGACCTCTAGACTGGACTATGTAATGCACTGCTAGGTGGTTGTCCTGCGTCTTCAATAAACAAACTACAGGTAGTCCAAAATGCAGAGGCTAGAGTCCTTGCCAGGTCAAGAATATATGATCATATTACCCCAATTTTGCAGTTTCTGCACTGGCTTCCTATTAAGTTCCGTATCAGTTACAATATTATTACTTGCCTATAAGGCCCTTGATGGGTTAGTTCCCGCGTACCTAACTAGTCTTCTACCACGCTACAATCCATCACGGTCCCTAAGGTCGCAAAATTCTGGACTTTTTGTAGTACCTAGGATATCAAAGTCCACTACAGGAGGTAGAGCTTTTTCACATTTGGCTCACAAACTCTGGAATAGCCTTCCTGATACCGTTCTGGGTTCAGACACACTCTCTCTGTTTATATCTAGATTAAAGACACATCTCTTTGCCAAGCATTCAAATAATGCATCTCATATTCTTTTACTGCAGTCATAATCTTTTACTGCAGTTATATTTGATCAAATGCACTTTATTATTCTTTAGCTTGGGTTAAACTAATTAATTTTACTTTGTTGGAACAGCATCTACGCTAATTATGTTTGTATTTGTTGTCTCTGTCTTTTGCCACGGATTAACCATCCCGTGGTAACTAGGATTTACCAATTTCAGTTCTGGATCCAGAACACCGAGAAGAGATGATGCAACCCCCTCAAGGACCTCAGATTAATGCCACCCGAAAACCAACATACCGAACTACACATTTGCTATAAGTTTTGATTGCTCATCTAATAATTTGCTTTTAATATTATGTTCCATCGGCGTTTTTAATTACTTCTTATATTGATTTTTTCCCGTACTGCTGGTTTTGTCTGGTCATAGGAGAACTGGCCCCCCGACTGAGCCTGGTTTCTCTCAAGGTTTTTTCTCCATTTCTGTCACAGATGGAGTTTGGATTCCTTGGCGCTGTTGACTTTGGCTTGCTTATTTGGGGACACTTCATTTCCAGCGTTAGCGTTGACATGATTGCAAAGATATTATTTTAACTGAGCTGGATGTTGACATCACTGAATTCAGTGATGAACTGTCTTTAACTGAAAATTTTGTTTACTATTGTCATTTTTCATTATTGATTCACTATTTTCCTAATTAATGCTGTTCTGTTGCTTTGTCACAATCTGTATTGTTTAAAGCGCTAAATAAATAAAGGTGACTTAACTTGACTTAAAAAAGATACCACTCCAATTTTTCTTTAGAGCATCTCTACTTGTTTGGCAGTCATTCCATTCCAGTATCTGTTAAATTCCAACACAGGCACACCCCATTCTGTTTAATGAAGTATTGATTAGGTGATCACCTCAACCAAATCTTATTTAATGAGTAAAAGTATAAAAACCACTGCTGTGGTCATCACTACCCTCTTGCAATAGCACCAGCTGGATGGCAAAAACAGTGATAGTATTACCTCAAAGGTAACTGGAATCAAATAATATCTATTGACCATACCAAAAGAGTTGAAATGAAAAGTTTTGAGTGAGGAAAATAAGGGTTCAATTCTGGCTTTACTGGCAGAGGGATACAGTGTGTCAGGTTCTTCCTTCCACACAGGTCAAGCGCAGACGCGCAGCGGGCTAAAATGACTCGACCGGATCTGTATACGCCAACTCATTCGAATGGCACTCAACAAACTTAGGATGACATCAAGTGACCTACAAAAAAAATGGCAAACAGCAGCGGGGTGAACAGAAGCATGGCAGAATGTTCGAAACAGGCTCCCTAGGGCAGAGTTGTGAAGTCTACAACGAATATAAAAAAAGCCCTTCATCATGGGATCAAAGAACAGCCAGGCCTGAGGTTTGCAAAAAGCTCATCACCTTTGCGGAGGCGTCCCCCATTTTTCACACGCTTGTCGTGCCCAAGCGCTTTGTCGTGCTATGGGTTTAGACGGAGAATTGGAGAGCCTACTGCCAACCGAGCTATGTTTCCATCACTCTGTTTTTATGCGCATTTTGAAGTATCACATGAGAAACAAGTGATGGAAACAAAACAAAAAATCCCTTAATTCGCAAAAAAGGTTTTACGCTCACTTGAGGGGGTTTTTAACTTTTGATGTGAGGTATCCAATTCGCAACATCTAACTACTGCGGAGCCTCAGGGCTCAGTTCTTGGACCAGTTCTCTTCTCTGCCTACATGGCATCACTAGGTTTCTGTCATTCAGAAACTTTTCATATCACTGCTATGCTGATGACACTCAACTCAACTCTACCTCTCATTCCATCCTGATGATCCATCGATAGCTGCTCGCATCTCAGCTTGTCTAACAGACATTTCTTGCTGGATGAAGGATCATCACCTTCAACTCAACCTTGCCATTCCATCAAACCCATCGTTTCATCAAATTTTGCCATCCAGTAAGGCACATCAACCATAACTCCTTCAAAAACAGCCAGAAACCTTAGCGTTATGATTTATGATTCAGCTGACTTTCTCAGACCACATTGCTAAAAATGTCCGGTCCTGCAGATTTGCTTTATTCAACATCAAGAAGATCAGGCCCTTTCTTGTTCAAGCTCTTGTTCTGTCCAGGCTGGACTATTGCAGTGCTCTCTTAGCATGTCTTCCAGTCAGTTCAATCAAACCTTTACAATTAATCTAGAATGCGGCAGCAAGATACATTTTTAATGAGCCGAAAAGCAGAGGTGTCAAGTAACGAAGTACAAATACTTCGTTACCTTACTTAAGTAGAAATTTTGGGTATCTATACTTTATTGGAGTAATTATTTTTCAGCCAACTTTTTACTTCTACTCCTTACATTTTCACGCAATTATCTGTAGTTTCTACTCCTTACATTTTAAAAATACGCTCGTTACTCCTATTTCATTCCGGCTTGTCATCGTAAAAAAAAAAAAAAAAACCTATCCAGACAAATCGCGCCATCCGGATAGAGTGAATTTGATTGTGGTTGGATGAGAAGTATAAACATATACCATTCCGACACCCTATTGGTTTGTACGCGATCCATCGCACCTGCACATGACACAAATCACGTCACACTCCAGCAAGGACATAGCCAGTGTTGGGGTCGTTACTCAAAAAAAGATTAAGTTTCTTAAAAGTTAATTTTTTTAGGTTTTTTATTTCTTAAAAGTTATTTCGTCACTACTGGCTCATTTATCAAACGGGTGCTTTCTCTTCGTCCTCTGCAAATTAAGCTACAGTCGGTAGTTCGGTAGAGAGACATTTGAATAAATTAGCGTTTGCGATTGACAACGCATGTTCTAGTTAAATGTGACATTGTTGCCATTAGCTATAGAATTGAGCATAGTACATACCAGGAAGGTATCAGGATTATAAATTATTTTTAATTTTTATTTGTTGGTTAATCACTTGGATTAATCATTCATTTTGACAGCACTAATGTTTATTGTATATAGACAACCATACAAGGGTAATTGTACCTAAGCCTGCCCTAGGTACACCAATTTTCTTGTCCGTTGCACTCACAGATTCCTGCAGCTAAGCTTGGATGTACATTTACATTCCAATAAAGGTTATTGATGACATGCCTCTGAAGTTTGACTTTTTGCACCATTACAATACTTATAAGCAACTAGTCATCATATCTTCCGCTCCATGAAACACATTTTAATGCTCAGTAGTACACATATATGGTTCTTTAATGTATTTGCTTTGTACTAAAATGCGTTCATCTTCAATGGGCATATATGCGGCTGAAACAGGTAGCCTAGTGCATCCCACATTTTTCAACATTAACATTTTTAATATAACTAGTCATTATGGCCTTTAGCAAAAATGTTTTGTTTTGAGGAGGTGGGTGTGCTTTTGTCCTTAATGGTATTTTTTTCCTTACATTACTTTTACTTTTATATTTTAAGTAGTTTTGAAACCAGTACTTTTGCACTTTTACTTGAGTAAAAAGCTTGAGTTGATACTTCAACTTCTACAGAAGTCTTTCTAAACCCTAGTATCTATACTTCTACCTGAGTAATGAATGTGAATACTTTTGACACCAGTGCCGAAAAGAATGCACGTCACACCTCCTGTTTATCAATTTGCACTGGCTTACCAATACTTGCTCGCATAAAATTCAAGGCATTAATGTTTTGCCTACAAAACCACCACTGGCTCTGCACCCCTTTTACCTAAATTCATTACTTCAGACTTATGTGCCTCTAGAAGCTTGCATTTTGCAAGTGAACGTCGCTTTATTGTGCCATCCCAAAGGGGCACAAATATCACTTTCCCAGACTTTTACCTGACTTTTTAGACTTAAATTAAATGTTCTCTCCTGGTGGAATGATCTGCTAAAAAACCAACAACCTAACCTCCCTCCAGGCAGCTGAGTGCGTACGCCCATTGCACGAGTGGGGGGCGGGGCCGAGAGCCGTGTGAACGGAGCGAGGCCGGTGGAGTAATTGATACTGAGAGACATCTGCACCACTCACCGGTCTCGAGTCTTACGGAGGAGCTCCGGAAGGATAAAAGTGAGGAGTGACGACAGTGAAAGAGGAGAGGACCAGGCCTGGATTTTATTTGTGTTTTGTGTGCGGCAGTCATTTGCGAGGGGCTGCCGCTTTACTTTCGTTTTGCGTTTGTTTATTTTATTAAAATCTTAAATGTTCACCGGTTCCCACCTCCTTCCCGAACTACAAACGTTGTTACATTGGTCGTGCCGAAACCCGGGAGGAAAGAGGGACACGCTGCCAGAGATCCCTCGCCGCTGCGGTGAATCCGCGGTGCCATCGAGCATGGCGGAGCAGCCTGCCGCCATGGGCAGACTGCTGCTGGCTGCCTGGATGTGGAGGGACGGCTTCCGCCGTAGGGGCAAGGAGTCGGCACCGTTCGCCTGAGGTCAGAGCCTGCTGCCATTCTCCATGATGGGGAGGAGCAGGGAACGGGGGACTCCTGCCGGCTGCCCGAATGCGGAGGAGCCGTCGCCGTCCACTGGGCGGTGGAGGAGTGTCGTGCCGTCCACTGAGGGCTGTCCAGTGCCGCCGCCTGGCATCGCGGAAGAGTTTACCCAGCTGGTGGATGGCCGAGCTGCAGTGTGTCTGGAAACCGGAATGATGTGTATATATATACAGTGGGTACGGAAAGTATTCAGACCCCCTTAAATTTTTCACTCTTTGTTATAATGGCAGCCATTTGCTAAAAGCATTTAAGTTCATTTTTTTTCCTCATAAATGTACACACAGCACCCCATTATATTGACAGAAACACAGAATTGTTGACATTTTTGCATAATTATTAAAAAAGAAAAACTGAAATATCACATGGTCCTAAGTTTTCAGACCCTTTTCTGTGACACTCATATATTTAACTCGGGTGTTGTCCATTTCTTCTGATCATCCTTGAGGTGTTTCTACACCTTCATTTGAGTCCAGCTGTGTTTGATTATACTGATTGGACTTGATTAGGAAAGCCACACACCTGTCTAAATAAGACCTTACAGCTCACAGTGCATGTCAGAGCAAATGAAAATCATGATGTCAAAGGAACTGCCTGAAGAGCTCAGATACAGAATTGTGGCAAGGCACAGATCTGGCCAAGGTTTCTGCTTCACTTAAGGTTCCTAAGAGCACAGTGTCCTCCATAATCCTTAAATTGAAGACGTTTGGGACGACCAGAACCCTTCCTAGAGCTGGCCGTCCGTCCAAACTGAGCTATCGGGGGAGAAGATCCTTGGTGAGAGAGGTAAAGAAGAACACAAAGATCACTGCGGCTGTGCTCCAGAGATGCAGTCGGGAGATGGGAAAGTTGTAGAAAGTCAACCATCACTGCAGCCCTCCACCAGTCGGGGTTTTATGGCAGAGTGGCCCGATGGAAGCCTTTCTTCAGTGCAAGACACATGAAAGCCCTCATGGAGTTTGCTAAAAAAACACCTGAAAGACTCCAAGATGGTGAGAAATAAGGATTCTCTGGTCTGATGAGACCAAGATAGATTTTTTTGGCCTTAATTCTAAGCGGTATGTTGTGGAGAAAACCAGGCACTGCTCATTACCTGTCCAATACAGTCCCAACAGTGAAGCATGTGGTGGCAGCATCATGCTGTGGGTGTTTTTCAGCTGCAGGGACAGAACAACTGGTTGCAATCCGGTAAGCTGGAATGTCGTCCCCAAGTACAGGATATCCGGACGAAACCCTGCTCCAGAGTTGCTTCAGGCCCTCATACTGGTCGAAGGTTTTACCTTCCAACAAGACAATGACCCTAAGCACACAGCTATAATAATGAAGGAGTGGCTTCACAACAGCTCTGTGATTGTTCTTGAATGGCCCAGTCAGAGCCCTGACTTAAACCCGATTGAGCATCTCTGTAGAGACCTAAAAATGGCTGTCCACCAGTGTTTACCATCCAACCTGACAGAACTGAGAGGATCTGCAAGGAGGAATGGCAGAGGATCCCCAAAATCCAGGTGTGAGAAAACTTGTTGCATCTTTCCCAAAAAGGACTCATGGCTGTATTAGATCAAAGGGTGCTTCTACTACTTACTACTGAGCCAAATGGGTCCTGAATCCTTTATGACATGTGATATTTCGTTTTTTTCTTTTTTAAATAATCTGCAAAAATTCAACAATTTCTCGGTGGTTTTGTTCTGTAATATGGGTTGCTGTGTGGTACATAATAGGAACAAATTAACTTAATGATTTTAGGCAAAATGGGCTGCAATAATACAAAGAAGTAAAAGGTAACGCTATTATATATATATATTTCCTCTCTACCCTCCGTCCTTTCCCTCTCACCTTCTTTCCCCTCCTCCCCTCCGCTCCCTGTCCCCTCTCTCGTCTCTGTCCTCTCCTCATCCGTCCGTCTCCTTTTTCCCCTCTCAGGAGAACCTCGTCCTGTCCCCTGTCCCCCCCCTTCCCCCCCATGTACCGCCCGCGGCCGCCGTGATCGCCCCCCACTCCCCCGTAGGGGAGAGTGGGGGATTAGAGGCCGCAGTCCTCCTTGGGTAAACCCCCCGGCCTTCTATGGGCGATGGGAGTATGTAACGAGTGGGGTGGTCCCCGTACGGGGGGGGCGGGGGGGGGGGGGGGGGTGGGGGAGGGGCAGGCGGGGGGGGGGGGTGGGTCGACAGAGCCGTGGGAACGGAGCGAGGCCTGTGGAGTAATTGATAATGAGTGACACCTGCACCACTCATCTGTCTCGAGTCCCACGGAGGAGCTCCGAAGGATAAAAGTAGTAGTTACACCGTGAACTAAGTGAAAGACGAGAGAGTGACCTCGCCTGTAACTTTATTTGTGTTTTTGTGTGCGGCAATCGTCTGCTATGGGCTGCCGCTTTAAATAAACACTTTTCCGTTTTTTGGTGGTTGTTTTTTTTATTAAATTGTTTTTCATGTTCCGTGGTTCCCGCCTCCCTTCTTACCCGACCTACGCACGTTTTTCAGCCCACTTTCAACGAATCCGGGTAAAACCACATCTCTTGCTCCTTTTCCAACTTGCCAACTCTATTCATTTTACTAGCTAACTTGTTTTCCCCTTTAAAAAACTAGCTTCCTCACTATTTTTGTCTTCTATTATTTTGTTTTCTTTTTATTTATTATACAATTAAAAAAAGCAAAAAAAAAGCCTCAAGCACTAGCTTGCTCTATTCTTTTGCTATTCTATCAGTTTTCTTTTTATTAATTATATAATTAAAAAAAAAACTGTCTACATGTACTGTTTTCAGCTAACTTGATACTTTGTTATCGCACTTGCTTATCATTGCCTCCGAGCATTGTTGATTTTGGTTGATTGCATCCGTTGTTTTCTCATTTGTAAGCGGCTTTGGATCAAAGCGTCCTGCAAATGAATAATGTAATTCTGACATAGCGAACATTAAACAACCCAACAACTAATCCAGCTGTTTCCTCCCCGCTGATTGTGTCCTTTCCTGGTTTTTGTTAATATAACTGCTGGTTTACTAGGGTAACCAATACCACACACCATCATCCTCCTCGAACAACTTGAAGGAAAGTGCACCTAATTCACATTTTTTTTTTTGTTTTTTTCTTTTGAACAGATTCCACTTCAAGTTGGGATGGAAACCCAGCTAGTTTTCCTCACACCTTCTGTGAAACTTAGTGAGGATCTGGTAGTGACCTTGGGTTGCTTCAGCAAGGCTGGGGAATCAGGCCACCTTTGTCTGGTCCATTTGGATGCCAGCCATCAAACAAGGCCCAGCTGCTTTACTTTTTTGCGCCCATATGGCTAAAGTCTGTTCAATCTTTGCATTATTTTAGGTCTGAAAACACTGCATCTTTTTTTGTTATTTTGACCAGTTGTCATTTTCTGCAAATAAATGCTCTAAATTACAATATGTTCATTTGGAATTTGGGAGAAATTTTGTCAGTAGTTTATAGAATAAAACAAAAATGTTCTAATTTTGCTCAAACACATACCTATAAATGGTAAAACCAGAGAAACTGATCATTTACTGATCATCATTTCCATAGCTGTGTATAAATCTTTTAGCAGAAGTGATGTGACGTGTGGCCAAGTATGATAATCCATACTAGGAATTTGTGCTCTGCATTTAACCCATCCGAGTGCACAAACACAGCAGTGAGTAGTGAAACACACCACACACACCACATATTCCTGGTATTGTAGGAGAGCCATTAATGAGCGTCACGTCCCGAACTAACCCCCCTTTTATGCATGTTTTAGCCCCTTTGCAAGGTTAAATATTTGTTCCAATTTAATTTTCCCACAAAAAAAAACATAAATTCAAAACAACACACAAAAAATGGCCAATACAATCATGGAAGGTCCAAATAATTTGTTAGATTTTCACAATCTAAAATCATACTTGTCCCTTTGATTGGTGATTTGAGTAAATCTAGGCCGGTTTAAGTCATTTGAGCACAAATTACCTTTCCGTAAGTGGGGTTGGGCCTTTTGGCAGGATTGGCTGGGGACCTGCTTTTTGCTCCAATAGGCATTGCGGGTGGCTCTGGTTTAGTCCTATTGGAACAAGAGACACATGTTCATAAATAACACCTACTGATTCATCCTTAAAACTGTTGTTTTTATATTTAATTAAAATCAAAGGGTTAGCTATATTTTTGAATGGCGGCCATTCTAATCAATGTACATCACGTGGGAGATTTCCAAATTTAATGTTAACATTTTCCCACTAGAACTGAAGTATCTTACAAAACCAATTTTAATTCTCATTTAAAGAAGCAAGTTTTCTTCAATTTTGTTTATTGTTTGGTGTATGAATATGTTTATCCGTTTAAGGTTCAAAAACCCCTTTATTTTCCACATACTGTACATAAGTTTTTCTTCTCTATGCCCCGCCTTTTTAAAACACGTCGATTTTTACAAAGCTCATCGTCCTGAAAAAGCGAGGTGTGCGTTGTGATTGGCCTAATACCTCAAGCGTGTGACGGAAATGTTACGCCCCTTACCACATTGTGATGATGCCCTGTCGGGCCGGAGCGATGATTCAAAAACATGAAAACCCATTATAAACAAGCCATTCGTTTTGCATCCAGTGGGACATAATTACTGATTATAATGACTTGTACTGTTTTTTTTTACGCGTTGCGTTGCATCGCGCTGCGTAAACATAAAACCAGGTCTGCATTTGTGATCAGAGAAATTACAAACAACAAGCCCTACTCTACACTGCCCCCAAAAAAAAAACTCGCTTTAAATATATAAATATAAAAACTCTTTAAATATAAAAATTTACTTAGTCTTTGAGTCAGAACAGCCGGCATGGTAGTCTACTCTACCAGGATCAGGAAAAGGTCCTTCATAAAATGTGCTGCACACATCTGAATATTTGGGTTGAAGTGTTCTGGAACAGTGTTGTAAATACAACTTAACCACTGAATTTTAGTCGTGTCCATTTTTGGAAAGCCAAAAAAAGTAGTTTCGCTTTCACAAAGAAAAACAGCGGACACTAGAGTGCGCGGCGGCGGCCCTACAGGGAGGCAGAGGCCGGTGATAAAGTTGGGAACTGCCGTCGTGCTTGAGTGAGCAAAGGCCGGCGGATTCAGCGAGGAGCGTCCGGGGCGTGGTAGCCAACCCTAGTTTTACTACCCCGGGCTGGACCCACTTCCGCCCGGTGAAAGCCGATCCCAGCCGATCCTGCAGCAACCAATAAACAGCCAGAATAAAGTTACGCTTTCCAGTTTTGCGGTTAAACATTTGGGCGGCGTTATGCAATCTTCCCACATAGTGATGTAGATATGTGGGGGTGTGTTAGAACGAGGTGTTTTAGGAGGGCGTGGATGAGTTTTAATTTTTATAAAGAATATCTCTTTGATTTGAGACTTTAGTCTTTGCAAATATACAGATCTTCTTTATGCACCAAGAGAAAACACTCCAAAGAGAAAGGAAAAAATTGAAATCGCACCATATGACTTCTTAAATGAAATCAGGAAATTACAATTTTCAATATTATAACTGAAAGGGTATGGTACCAAGAAACGACCACATGTTTTAATATGCTAACATAATTAAATATGAAATACTTTTAAAAGTCCCTGTGACACTTTCCTACAAGCTAATCATCTCAACCATAAGTTAATTATCGATTTAAGATCAGGACTCCAGAATAGTAGAATCCCCTTTTAAGAAAAGATTTGGCTTTTCAGTTAAATCTTTTTAAATCTTAAAATATTTACTTACTATAGCTGGGGATGTTTGTGCTGCTGAGGTGGGTTGTCGAGGCATTGGACCGGTCTGGCCAGGTTTAGCTTGCAGTTGCTGGGCTTGTACTAACTGTGGTTGAGTTGTGCCTGTGGCAGATGTCTGAGAGCCTGGCCTGGCAGCTGATATCTGTGCCTGCTGCTGAAGCTGTGTTCGCTGACCTTGCTGCCCATCAACAGGTGGCTGAGAGACAGCTTGCCTGCTTGAACTTGAAGGTCCACCTGGTCCCTTCTGTCCAGGCCCAAGAGATCCTGGCTGTCTGGATGATGAGGGGTGGTCCTGTTGCTTCCTGCTGGAGGACTCTTGATGGTGGGAGGACTGTTTACCAGAGCGGGAGCTATGGTGGTGGCCTGAGGTGTCACGGGAATAATCTGAGGAGTGGTAGCCCTGAGAACGAGATTCTCCCCTCCTCTCTGAAGATGACAAGGAGCGGGAGTCATGTCGCATGGATGGATCCTTTGAGGAACGTGATGATCGAGAGGAACGAGGCTCATCCGAATGGCGTGAGGAGTGCCTACCGGAACTTCCACTGCTGTGATGGCGGTGCTCTCTAGAGGAAATGTGGCGGGTGTGACCATAATCATCTTGTGGCCAAAGATCTTCTGGTGGCTCATCATAATCATGGTATGTGTGCTTGACATGGCCTCGCCTCCCAGAATGACCACTACTGCCATAGTGACGGGAACCACGGACATCACGCGGCTTCTCAAACCAGTCTGTCTCCTCTTGACCAAGATGGTATGCTTTGGAAACCAAAAGCAGATCACAATCAATCTCCATGTCTGATGGCGAAAGACGATTGCACACTGAGACCATGCAAAAGAAAAAAAATAAATAACAAAATAGCCAAACTTAAAAGAAAGTCATGCAATGTGTTCAAACTCAATATTCAGCATATAAAAATAACCTCAAATAAGAGATTTTTTCATTAAAGGTTTGGAAGTCAAAACTATTCAATATCATACATTCAGTACACACACAAATGAAGCACCTTGGAAAACATAAATAAAGTGGGTAAAAAAATAAATAAAGAGACCACACAACAACTCATGCAGTTTTTGGAACTGAGCACAACATTGAGAGTCAGATTTTTTTTAAAGCTGCATGTTGCCTGAAGACAAAACATGGGCATGCACTTGGTTTTCATTTCTTTACTTCAGCTATTCACTCTCTTTCTCTGGGTGGGTGGGGGATGTTTAAAGTGGGCAGTAACACTGGCATTCAGCTCCCAATTACCTTCGCTGTCAGAAACAGCACAATGCATATCGTCAATTATATACATATCATCTGGTTTGTAGACATGGGTCCGGGGCAGGTCTCGAATATGGTCCTGCACATCAGGTAGAGAGTGACTTGAACCATATGAATTTGATGGATAGCCGAAAGCCCTCCCAACACTCATGAGCTTTGTCATGAGGTGGGAGTTCTCCTTTTCTGAATTTTGAGAATGCAAAGCAGGGCGCACACTGTGGCCATAGTTGCTGTGGTATGACCGGTCTATACGGTCCCGTTCATATGACCTGCTTCTGTAGGCCCTCTCGCAGGGAGAGATTTTGTCCATGCCATAACCAGCTGAACGGGACCTACCATAGCCATAGAGATGTTCATCATCATAGTAGCCCCGTTGTGGACTGTAAGTACTCCGTAGCCCATAGATGCCATCCTGAAGTTTATGGTAATGGGAACCTGAGCCATAACCACTGGGTGTAGAGGTGCTCATGGTGTAAGAGGCCAGATCAGCCTCCACATCATGAGCTTCCTCAATTGGGGAAAACTTGGATATCTTCTGCTCAATGCCTTGTTTACGATGTTTGCTGCTCCTGGAGGACATGACGGTTGAAGGACACAGGTTCTTTGAGGAGTGCCTCTGGGCTGCCCATGTTGGTGTTGAGTGACTGCAGTCATCATAGTAATATGATAATCCCCCACCCATGCTACTGCTTCCCACTACCCGGCCATGCGTATGTGCCCCTTGTGCTTGGAAGCTGCAGGTGCTCTTACCCCTGCCATGATGTTGGTCGTACAGATCTGCATCACGTTCATCCTCTGGTTTGCCAAAGGAGCTCCCCCCTCGAGTGTGAAGTCCATCATTCCCATATCGTCCATGACCCTCATTGCGATGTGAGTCTGAACTAGTGCCCATGCCTTCCTTGGTCAGTTCACAGATGTCATCAATCATGACATAGTTCCTTGGGACATTTTGCTCGAGGCTGGATGATCCGTATAGGCCTTCACTGGTGTACATAGAGGGGCTCTCCATTGAGTGTATATGGTCAGATAGTATTGTCTGCCCATATGTATTTGTAACAATGGTATTATATTGCCCACTGGAACTAGCTGTAGTTACTGTATATCCATAAGTATTTGCAATAGTTGTTGTGTACTGCCCATAACCACTGGATGAGATTGTTGTGTATGGCCCATAACTAGAGGCTGCAGAGGTTGTTAAAGACCCACCATATGTATTTGATACAGATGAGGAGTAGGGGCCATAAGTACTTGCCATAGTTGTACTGTATTGGCCATAAGCTGGACCAAAACCAGACTGGCTGTAAGTGATATCTTGCACAGTTGTTGTTACTACAACTGTAGGATTGCTTATAACCTCATAATTTGTGGGCATCTTGTGTTCAAGGTCAGCAAGCGATGTCTGTCGTGGCTTTTGGTGAAAAGTGAGAGTGTATGTCTGTGGCTGATAAGTGCTTGCTTGACTGACCGGATAGGGGGGTGCCTGGCTTGGGTATGGTGTACTGTGGGTTGGATAAGGGATTGGGCCAGTAGGTGGTAGGGTAGGCTGAAACCCTGGTTGGCTTGGCTGTGCTGGATGTGGCACTGAGGTGTCTGCTGGATATGGAGGCTGGTTCTGTGGGAAGACTTGGGAAGGAAATGTCCCTTGGACCTGATAAGATAGGGTTGGATACATTTGCAAGGGGGTGGGTTGGGGGAGAGCTTGAGCTTGGGTTACTGATGGATAGGGAGGTTGGTTGAAACCTGTGCTCTGCAGTGTAGAGGCCAGTGGGGTAGGTGCCGTTTGGAGACTTTTGGGGTACTGGTAGGACATGAAAGAGGATGTGGGGGGAAACTGGGCAGCAGTGTTTAGCTCACAAGTAAACTGGCTGAGTGGTGCTGTACTAGGTCTTGTCATTAGCCCGTTGCTCTCAAAGGATGTGGCTGCAGCTGTCAGGCGAAGATTGTTGAGCTCAGAGTCTGACATATAGTTTCGCGAATCACCCATGCAGCGCAGGTATGCTAGCTCCCTCCTGTCTCTGTCCTTTGCCAATGATACTTTTCGCTGTGTGATGCCCAACTCCAGGTATCTAAGCTTGGCATCAATTTCCTTTTCCTCCTCCTCCAACTCTGCCTGCTGCTTACGTAGCTTTGTAGATTCCTGTTCAACAGCCTTTAGCTCATGGGTCAAGTCCTTAAGTAGACTGGCCTTTGCAGCTAAACGAGAACCCCTTTTCAGAGATGGTAGAGAGGGCATAAGCATGTGGGATAGGTTAGGGGTGACCATAGGCAGTTGAGTCTCCTCTGGTGGGGGGCTGGGCAAGGTCCTCTTCACCTTCCTTAGGAGGGAGCTCTGCTGCAGGGCTACCAGCTGCAGAGACACATGGTCCAGGATGAGTGAAAGAGCCAAGACCATGAAATACAGAGGACAACACAATGATATATATTAGAGTTCCACACATAACTACTAGCATTGCTCAGACTACTGGTTTATTGTGACAGAAAACTGTAAGGGCATGCATTTATAAAGATCAAAGTGATTCTGACCACGTATATTATCTTGCCTTGATGGCCATATATATGGCAAGGCAATACATTGCATTGCTGCTGTAACAATTTATCTCAAAACAAGAGGAAACCGTCTGTGACACAAGCAGACAAAAAAGTAATTTATTCCTCATAAGACATGTGACAACATATTTTGAATGTATATTGTACAACATCAAAACAATCAACAACACAAACTAAATAGAAACAATACCAGAAAAAAAAGAAGAGTCCAAGGGATATACAAACTGGCCATTTCTTAGCATCTCAGGCTTGCAGACATGGACAGAATACTTCATATCACAATGCAACCTCATAGTCAAGAAAGATAACTTTAATAATTCAACTGTCTGTATATGCAATATATAAACTGTGGAAACAACACCACCTGAGTCATACTGTTCTAATCTGAGTCACACTGTTCTAACAAGTTCATATTATCCTTTGTATCAAACCAGTGCAAGTTTAAAATCAAAGAGATAATGAATTACCCATACCTGACTCTGAAGAGCTTGCTGTTGATAAAGTGAAATCCTAGCCTTGGTGCTTTCGTCTGTAGTTGGGCTGAGAGGCTTAGGGTCTGACATAGATCTCTGAATATTCTTCATTGGGCGGGGAAGGGCCTGATGTCTCTGTGATGGCTCAGCAATACAGGACTTCTGCTGCGGGTTGACATGTGCTTTATTCAGCCTCTCACTAGAAGAGAATGATGGTTCTATGATGTGTTGTGGAGAAGAAAGAGGAGAAACAGGAGAATACAGCACCTGTGGAGATTTAGGTTGTTGCCGGATCAAGCTGGACAAAGACTCATTATGCAGGTGATGCTGCTGGTAGCCAAACTCCAAAGGGTCAGGTCTCTGCCTCCCAAACGTCACAGCACTCTGTTGACCTGGAGAGAGTGGATCTGCTGAACCAACTAACTGGACACTGGTGGGACTGACAGTGGTAGCAATGCTAATCTGTGGAATAACTATGCTTTGAGACTGTGTCTCGGGGTCAGTTTGGCAAGCTAAGCTTTGACCATTCTGTGTTCTCTCAGGACCAGAAATATAGTGGACAATTTCAACCTTGCTGGGGTCTGGCATGGTGACATGTATGCTTGGAGATACTCTAACCAGCTGCTCTGTCTCTGTTTGGCAAGAACAGTCTCGAATTGTCTGGATGGCAATGCTGGAAGATGCTGTCTTAGCAGCTGAAGTGGTAAAAGGAGGTGCTTCGGATTTATGGTCTACACCAGATTCACCAGAATGCCTTGAGTAACGGGAACGTCTACGTCTAACTGGCTGCTCCCACTCTGCCTTGTCTTCATCATCATCTGTCTGAACACTGCAGTCCACGCTGCGCCTAGTCCGCCGTCTTCTTGATACCAGGTACCTCTCCTCTCCATCTTCATCATCAGTTTGCACACTGCAGTCTACAAGCCTTTGGGGCAAGGGGAACATTGTCACTTCTCCCTCATTTCCATCTTGCAGTCGAGGCATTGATCTTTGTTTACGCATAGACCTGATTTCTGTCTGATCTTCTCTATTTCTCAAGCATATCTCTGATGTAGAATTTGCTAGTGGTCTTAGGAAAACCTGAACATCACTATACAAATGATCAGAGGCCAATTCCTGTGGCTGAATAATTCTGCCAGATTGATCACTGAGGATTTGAGTATTTGCACTGGTTGCACCAATAGCTGTGGCATTCTTTTGTCTCTTTTGTTCTTCAAGCTGCTGTTGTAACTGTTGTTGCAAAGATTGAATCTGGTTAAGCTGCTGTTTTTGTTGAGCTAGTTGCTCTCTCTGTAGGACCAACTGGCTTTCTCTCTCAGCTTGTTGCTGCTGCAAAACGTGTTGCTTTATAGTCTGCAACTCCTGAATTTCTCGCTGCACTAGAATCTGCTCTTTTTCTCTATGCCTCTGCAACTCTGCACGCTCCCGCTCAAGCTCCTCTTGAAGCCTTAGCTGTCTCAATTTTTCAAATTCCACTCTTTCTCTCTCATGCTGCAAAAGCTGTTCCTGCTGTTGATGCAGTCTTTCCTCTGTTTCTTTTTCTTGGTTTGGAGCAATACTTCTGATAGCAGCAGCTTGAGATGAGGGGGGTGGCTGTGTTTTGGAAGCAATAGGATGACCCTGCACTGGAGGGTAGGACTGAGCAGATGATTTTGATTGTGGTAGTTGGTGTTGTATAGGAGGCTGGGCAGTGGACGTGGCCTGAAGGTGGGGCTGAGACAGATTTATTGGTTGCAACTGGATATCAAGTTGGCTCATTGCCATGGCCATTGGTGCTGATGTGATAGGACCAGCAGGTACAGAAGAAGGCTGAAATGGTTGTGTAACTGTTCCAGCTACTGTTAGACTTACTGGAGATTTACCAAGGTACAATGGAGCATCTTGGACTGTTGTGATAGCTGGAGACTCAGAAACTTTTGTAGATGTCGTAACAGGGAGAGAATTAGGTGTAGAACAGTGGAAAGGTGCCTGCCCAGTCCTTGGAGCTAGTGGCAATCTGGTTAGGCTTGCCAGAGGTATTGGTGTCATATTTGGTGTAGGATAAGATCTGTATACCCCTCTTAATAAAGGCCGTAGCACAGAAGCAGGCTGGGTAATAATTGGAACTGTTGATGCAATTGGTGTGTTTATAGTTGAATAGATCATGCCGTCACCTGATCTAATAGCTGATGGATACATAGCTCGAAGACTGGCTTGTCTTGCATTGATTAAATCAGTTAGCGCTTGACTGTGGGAAAGAGGCTTTCCATCTGGGCTGTACTTGAAACCAGGTCTGTGACTTTGGGGCAGATTCATTCTACTAGGCGGACCACTACTTCTTCCGGTGCCCAGCTGTAGTATGTCAGCGTTACTACTATATCTATCTATGGAGTTAAGGGCTGCACACATGCGACTTATCTCCCTGGCAGTTGTAGCACTGTATTGGGCAAGATTAGATTCTGCAAAATCACCTGAGAAATATCCATAATCTGAGTTGATGTTGGTCAGGGAGCTATACCTTCTAATTGGAAGATCTGCAACATCACCCTGACGAAGATCTGTGTAGGAGCCATACTGAAGACCCATTCCAAGGTACCCTCCATCATAGCCGTCCTTTACTGTGTCTGAATGTGTGAATAATTCCCCAGAGGCATGAAAATGGGGATCAAGCTTTGCTGAATATGATGACAACCCTGCTTCTGCAAGGTTAGTTTCAGACATTGATGGCTGTAGTCGTCCAGGGAGAGGCAATGTGTATGATTTAATGGTGTAATCTTGGTATGTCTGTCCATCTTGCTGTAAACCCTGTTGCTGATAAAGCTGTGGTAGTGAGGAAGGTGCTCTTGATGATGGCTTAAAAGCGTCATCTGTGACTGGTTTCTGGGAGAATGGACCACCCACACAGCTGCCACCAAAGGGCAGATTATAGACCATATCACAGCAAGTTACTTGATTTTCTGATTTTATTTGCCCTGTTAAATTCACTGCATCCTGGCCTTCCTCTGATTTGATTAGTTGTGTTGTAGTAGCTCCTTGTGCAGCACCATCTATCTGGACCATCATCACCTGAGGCTTGACGTTTGTTAGACTGATGATACCTGTCTCTGCTTGCTTTCTCCTTAACTCAAGTGGATCTCCAACACTATAAACCTCAGATGTCATACCCGGCGAGATGATATTAATCTCTGTGGCAGTGCTTTTTTGAGTGACAAGCATTTCCTTTTTGAATAGAGGTAGTTGGCTAGACAAGTTCAACTTTGCAAAAGAGGCAGCTTGTTGTTGTTGAAGCTGATGATGTTGCTGAAGCTGCTGCTCAAGAAGCTGTTGTTGCTGTTGAAGCTTCTGCTGTTGCTTAAGTAACTGCTGCTGCTGGATACTCAGGTCTTCCAGCTTAGCATCAATCTTTGGTATGGATGGATCAATTGGTGGTGGCTTATTTGGTGCCAGGCAAACTACTGATCCCATATCTTTTCCCAAATCAAATCTGTTTTCAAGAGGATCACAATACAATACAGGGTGCTTAGGCTGGGACATGAACATAGATGCAGCTACAGTAACACTGACAGTTGTTGCTGTTGATGTCACAACATGCAGATGCTCCTGTGTATTCAGGTTCATTATTAAGGGCTGTATAGTTGTAAATTGACGAACGGGGCTTCCTTCAACAGACCCAGAATATTTTCGAGATTCTGTGGCTAAGGAAGTCAAGTCCATTCCTTGGTCAGTCATAATAATTGGTGTTGGCTTTATTCCAGTTCGTAGATCTACTACACTTCCACTCTGTAACCTTTGTCCTTGCTCAATTCTTGAAGTACCAGGAACTGTCGAAATCCGACAAAGTGATATGTTTTCCATTGACAGTGATCCACGTGTATACATGCTAGCAGTGGTGACCATGCTAGTTCCGACATTAACTTTTTCAGCTCTATAGCTCTTGTAGAAACCATGTTGGGGTGATAATTGATGTGGTGGAGTGTCAGGAGGGCTGACAGGGGGTGAGTAGGCATCAAATGTTGATTGGCGGCTAAATCTTGTTGGTGAAGACAAAGGAGACGTTGCTGTGTTAACTGTAACTGGCTTTGGTGGACTAGTGGGCTCAAACTCTTCTGTTCTAACCATATAATAGGTATCTTGAGAAGACTGCTGTCTAAAAAGGCATGGTGAAACAACCCCATGTGAAGTCTGAGTGCCCAGTGCCATAACTGAAGAGGTGTGAGTAGCATTCCCTGAGGAAACTAACATTGAAGGGCTAACTGTTTGAGTTGAAAGCTCAGCTGTTCTCCTAGACAGTGATCTTGTTGGACTATGAAGAGGAGATGAAGTGGGAGAAAGAGGTGGACTCCTTTCATGGTAAGTATAACACCTAATTGAACTTGGTCCAGATTCAATTATAGTTTCTGATGAGGTTGAATTATCCCTCATTTGGGCTCCTTTGCTGATTGCTATTTTCCTTGCAGCAATCTCTCTTTGGTTGTAAGCCTGAGTGATTGCAGCTATTTTATGAGAGACATTTGAAACACCAGCAGTGGTTGTGGTAATTTGCCGACCATATAAGTTGGGTTGTGTGGTGGACACTGTTTGACTGGCACTAGTTTGAGAGACAGTGACAGTATCCCTGGCATACACTCCATAAGCAGCAATAGTTGTGGCAGCAACTGTTGGTGTAATACCATTTTTACCAGTTTGATTTCTAAGTCTATCTTTGGGCCCATCTTTTGAAAAATGTTGGGTTACTCTGACATCTGGTATCTGCCCTCCTGTTCCAGTTTCAGAAAATGATACAGGTGCTGAGAGCTGGGTGGGGCTTGTGCCAGGAGTCAGTAAAGCATTGCTTTGTTCCAGCAACTTAGCAAAGGCTGAGCCTGTATCTAGTAGCTGCTTTTCTGAATAGGACACATCCATCTCCATTTGGTCATCAAGCTGTTTTGAAATGTTTTGTGAGGTTTGGCGAATCTCTTCGTAGATATCAACTTTCTCCTCATTCTCATAGGAGATATCATCTTGATCAGGATAATCATATTCATCCTCAATATCTTGTCTATTTCTAATGTCTGATTCTTTATAGGTGGTTGTGCTGTACTGTTGTAAAATCAGGCCTGAGCCTGATTGCTGTTGTTTCTGCTGCTTTTGTTGTTTCTGCAACATCTCTGCTTTCCTCATCATTTCTTCATATACTTCTTCTGCACTTTTTAATTGTTTGTCACTAGAGGAAGTTGTTATAGCAGCTGCACATGATGTAGTTTGTGGTTTTTCAGTAGGAGAATAAAGTGACATAAAGGTTGGTAGGTTGTACTCACTTCCAGATTTGTACAGCTTTGGTGAAATGTCATAGCCCTCAGCATCTGAGTCAGCTGAAGGAGAGTATTCTGAGCAAGAGGACCGGTGGAGTTCCTCCATCTCAGCTGCTTGTCTTAGCTCCTCTGTTGGAGAAGCATCCTCAATGGGGGATAGATTGCTGGGGGGAGTCTTGGATCGTTCTCTGCGTCTTTGTGCTCTTAGCTCTTCTTTGTCACGTTTTGTTTTCCGGACAGTGCTTCGTATTCTCTGCTGCTCCACTTCTCTCATCTTTTCCTGCTCCCTTAGAAGTTCTTCTTCTTCCCTCAATTCATCTTCTTCTGAGGAATCCTCAATGGTAGGAAGGAGAGGGCCATGGGAGCGATGTCTGGCCTTCCTCTGCTGCTTTGCCTCTTCCAGCCGCAGCCTTCGACTAGGACTACTGTCACTGTCATCTTCCATGGAAGATATGGAAGTAGGGGATATCCCTGAGGTATAGCTAGAGGTGGTTGGTGGGAGGGTGGAGGAATATTCCCCTCTTGACCGTTCTTCTGGAGAACCAGTGAGGCTTTCCATCTCTAGCTCAGGCTCTCGGTCGAGACTCAGGTCATTGTCATTGTTTAATTCCATGTCTCGACTATAACTGTTAGTGTTGTTCAATTCTATGGTCTTGAATCTGCGTAAGCCTCCTTGCGAGGCCATGAGGTCCTCTTCAGCTGATCCTTTGTATACATCACAAGTTGTTTTACTATCCTCCTCAAAGCTACTAGAGTGATAAGTGAGACGGCGCTTTTCTTTTCCTGAGTCACTGATGTGCTTTTGAGTCTTTTTTAGCTTTTTGTAGCCGTAGCCTTCATCATCATCATCATCGTCTTCTTCCATTTCCTCTTCTTCATCTTCATCCTCATTATCCTCATCAGCACTCATCTCCATAATTTGCCTTCTCATAAACTCCTCATCAGTAATCTTTTCAGATTCAAAATGTCTTGTTTTATGGCCACTGTTACCCCCTAAACCAGCAACTGCTCTAAGCTCTTCCTCAGTTGGATCTTGCTCCTCTTCCATAATGCCTTCAAAGTCCACATCTGAGTCATATTCCTCTGGACTAATTGATATTGAGCGAGACTGATGTTTCCTGATGTCACCATGTTGCTGTTTTCCATGCTTCTTGTCCTGTGCTCTTTCCCCTTCAGATGAAAATTTAGACTCTAAAAGTGGTCGCATGGAGCTCTCCAGTTTAATCAGCTCAGATGGACTTGGTGGTGTATGGTGCCCAGTCAGACCTCTCTCACTCATTTTTAGCTCTTCCTCCTGGATAAGGCCAGTAATTTCACTATGTGAACTGGAGATCCCATCAGAGGAATAGCCAGTATCACTCAAACTCTGTGGACTTCGTGATAGATCATTATTGCTGTTTGTCTTGCTGGTTTCCTAGGAGACCAAAAGACACATAAACACAAAAGATACACTTAGACATACAAGTGCCAGTGCACACCACAAAATCAAGCGCAAACAGTTGACTACATTTTGAAAACTTCTTCCTCTAGATGAGTGATACTCTATCAATTAGTACAATGAGCCCTCTCTTTATAAATGTAAAAAAAATGGCATGGTTTTTTGAAAATCTGATAATGCTATGCAACAAGAAAATATGCATGCTCACTTTGGCCTCTTTGTGAAATATATTTAAAAGATTAACAATTTATCAAAAACATTTCTTGCACCTCTTATATACATTTATAATTTGCAAAATGATGGGTAAATTACTATGACCCCATGGCTTACCTCATAGTATTTGGTAATACTCTGTAATTCTTTCTTTTCGTCTTTATAAGGTGTCTGGATTGACTCTGTTGTTCCTCTCTTTTGAGTTGGTTTATTGTCTCTATTGTCAGGGTCAGGCCCTTTATCTAGTTTGGGTGCAATTTCCTTTCTCTCCTTTTCACCAGTAAATGCAGTAGTGGTAGACAGAGGAGGTGTTGTAGCTGTAGCAGGCTGTGTAAATGTTTTTATATCGCTTGCTGGTCTGGCTATGGGGGAAGAGAAACCACTCTGTTGAGAAACAGGAGGTTTCTGTTGTGATGACATTGTCTGAAGTCCTTGCTGCTGCTTGCTGGAAAGTTGTTGATGCCGAGCTGGCGAATTCTAACACGTCTGGTTGGACGGGACCAGATGGGGACGCAAAGGAAATTCTGGCAGGAGGGTCAAGCTCCAACAGTTACATGGCAGTCTATAGTAGTCTGAACTGCAGTTACAACAGAGCCAATTCTTCTTCGCCAGGGTTTATGATCACAACATGGGATACTTGTTCTACCTACGGAGGCGTTAAGTTTAAGTGCACTAATAAGTAGATTAGATCCACCAAACCATGTGTCGTATACTGACTAGTTGGTGGATTGCAGTGTAGTACAATACAAACGTAATGTAATTTAGGCAACTACACAGAATACAGAACCATTACATGTAAATGTAATATTTTTTATCGGATTGGTCGGTGTGGCGAAATACATCTGCCTACGACACATGACCGGGCTAGAGCATTACACCCGATGTGCTGGGCTTTAGAAGTAGGTATATAGATAGATATACTAGTACACCCACACAATACATACACAACGCATACACACCATATGAAATTAACATAAGTTTATTTTTTTAATAGTTCTTGCATTAAATATTGAGGTCACAATTGATAATCGCTGATTCTGGTAGGCACATAGTTTACGGATTTGTGTTTTCCAAGTTGCTGTTCTGTATTGTACATTTGAGTGGCAACAGATCAGATAATAAAAATATATAAAGTATCCTATTGGGGGACTGGGATTAAAGCACTACAAAAAAAAATAAAAAACCTATATATATATGTTACATTTACGATTTTGTCGTTAAGCAGCTGCTTTTATTCCAAAGCGGTGTTATATATATTATATCTAATATATAATATATATATAATATATATAATATATATATATGTTAGATGGTATGATCGAGATCTTTAACAACACAAACAAAAATGGGTGAATTACCATTTCATGCAACTTTAAAGAAGAAATACAAGTGAATATTCACTAAGAAGTTGCATATCCTTACATATTTCAATTAAGTCATTATTTTCTAGATGAATGTACCTCTTTTCTATTCAAATTACTGTAACAATTATTCAATTAAATTCAAATAATAAAAAAAAAACGGGCTTTGATTCAACAATTGTATCAAATTTGTGAGGGTTTGTGAACCGAGCTGGATGGATGTGTCAAGCTTCTTTAATGACTGTGTGACAGTCTGGAGTAATTGACCAGTCTGGACAGTGTAAATGAAAAAAAAATTGTGCAGTGTTTAATGATCAGTACATATTTTTCAGACAGTCTCTGTAAAAAAAGACGTCATAAGTAGGTAATCACAACAAGGACAGTGAAAGCAAATTTGTGCTGAAAATTTATAATCCGGTTTTCTAAACGTTGTCCGGTAGGGTTGCATAGAATGATGGGCATATCTCAGAATCTCGGGCCATAGGCAGAAGAAAAGCAAGGGTGATACACACCTCACAAAATTTATACTATTACTAACACTTGGTCATTTTCAGTTCCATGTGACCAGCCTGCAGTCTTTGTATTGTGGGGGATGGATTTTATTTTGTTTAAGTCACTATGAAATCTTATTTTTTTAATGGAATACTGTAGTGTATATTATAAATAATTTATCAGTGCACTTCATTATTTTTTTTTTATTCATGTGCCCTCCTAATCTTTAATCAATAACGTTATCCTCCCCTCCCCCTCAAAACGACTCATATTCTCTTCCGGTCACGAGCTATGGCGCAAAGGCGGAGCTAGTGACGTGAGGGGTAAACGCTGGGATAAACTACAGGGGGAAAAGCTGAAGCTGATGCTTCACTTTGTAGCACTGACACCAGTCATGAGGGAGTACGTTACCCCTAAACATTGAAAAGATATTAGGATATTACGACAACATTACTCTTAGGACATCGCAAACTAATTTTTTTCATGAATATGACTTGGAGGACGCGCTCCAGACTCCCGAGTCTTGGAACTAAGCAGTGGCGTAACTTTGCTTTGAAAATTGGTGGGGACACCGCGCAACTCGTTTTGCTAGTTTTTTATTTAATAACCTAATTTACTTGAGGACTGGGTTTAGAGTTGAACAAACTTAATTTTTGCTTTTCAAAAAAATACATCGATGTACCAGGGGCGGTGCCAGGTGCTGAGGGGGTGCTAGATCACTGACAGAGGGAGCTGGGCAATTCAGGGCTCCAGACTCATTCTTCCCACTGCTCGCTCTTTTGTGATTAACTTTCTCAGTGGGCTGCACGAGCACTTTTTCTTTTTCTTTTTTATTTGCACTACAACATGCTGTTAATCAATGCACTCTGATTAACTTTTATGCTAGTTTATAGTTATATGGAACCGAAACTGGTTAACATTCAACCCGTTCTTTTTCAACATTATTATTTGTGATTTGAATTTTGTGAAAGGGAGTTCCTCTTTTGCTGTGTTATAAACCGGGCTTCAGATGCTTTCACTTTCAATTTCATGATCTTGTCAGGTTTTACAATAAAATAGAATTGTCTGTTTTGCTTACATCTATACACCTTTTACGTTTTAAGACAAAAAAAAAGATGGATTCATTATTTTTAATTAAAATGCACAACAACAATAAAAAAGTATTCAATGACAAACTAGCTTACAAAACGTTATTAACAAAAACTAATAAGATGAGGCATGGCCTACACACTGTATTAGGCTATATAATGACTAATACATTACAGAACGTTTAGCAAACACTGAGGGATCAAAAAAAAAAAAAGAGAGAGCCCGAGAGAGAGCCTCCACTTAGGCATATGGAAGCCTGTTTCTATGAAGCCCGTTTTCAGCCCACTGAATTAAACCAAAATAAAAAAAAGTCGAAGTAGTGAGTTTAATCTCCCACTCTAATTATGACTTTTAATTGAAAGATAACTCGAAAAAAACCTTCTTGGGTAAGAATCCCGACTTTTACTTCGACTTAAGCTTGAAAACAATCAATATGCGTCTTTTGCCACGCGAGGCACCTTCTGCAACTAATAGTTAATATAACCAAAAACAGTATATCATTCGTTATCTAGAAACTAAAATAAAATATAAGAAACTCGCCCACTTGATTTTGTAATATTCTTTAATTTTGTGTCCATATGAAAAGTGCTTGCGAGTTAAAGGCACGTCCATGTGGACGCGTGGCGACCCGTCAGAAGTCGGCAAATTTATTTTTTTGTTGCAACCTCATCTTTGCACCCGACACTGTCTCAGAAAGCACTAGTTTATTAATAAATAATTAATGTCTTCTTTTCCCCCGACACGTTAATAATCACTTTGCTGGTGCTTTGAGGCAATTGCTTTATGCACAAGCTTGAGCGCGAAATATGCTCTAGCCTAATACGTCTGCCTAGCCTATATTGAAGTATATATTTAATAATGACTACTATTTCGTATATAACCATTTAAGTTGTTATAGAACGTCCGTGCGACTAGTTGACTAAAAAGACCTTTTGTATAGGGCAGGCTATACTTAAGCACAAGGAAGCTCTACATTTTTAAAATGAAAAATGCTATACCTAATGCACTATTACGCAAAAGTGCGGGACAGCTGCAAATCACATCGTTATTCGATGCTATACCAAGAGGACGTGTATGTCCCCTCCGCCGTGCCGTTGTTCACACAAAGACCTAGAAACTTTAAAGATAACTATAAAGATAAACGATATTAGCGTCAACCACCAGCGAACGATATCGTCTGTGTATTCTAAAGTCTTTTCAGCAGGATGGATTCTGATTGGCTGTCAATGTTTTATCGTTCATCAGCTGGAAAAAAATCATTTTGAAAGTGATTCCAACTATATCGTTTCTCTTTGTCTTTATCGTAATAGCTGTGGTGTGGAATTTGCTATTGTTTAATATTGAGAACGATTTTTAGAACTATATCTTTATCGTTATCGTTATCGTTATAGTTATCGCCTTGGTGTGAACGGGCCTTTATGCATGCCAAAGGAGTCAAATGTTTTTTTTTATCACCCTAATTAGATTATGAAGAATGATTTGTTGATCTTGTTTTCCCTTTAATACATAGCCTACCTTCCGAAATATATTTTTCAATTACTTTCAAAAAGTGGTAGGGACAATATCGGCCCTGTGGGGGCAAAACCTAGCCCTCCCCGCCCGCTGGCGGAAAATGTCCCACCTTCACCACCCGCACTAGCTGCTCCTCTGTCATTGTTGAAACCAAAAGTTCATCAATCTCAGTTGAAATTGAGTGAATCGTACAAACATAATGCCTGACACATTTCCTCCATTGTTCAGGGCATCTAGATTTGTTCATTTAGCTCCCATCATTATTGTCTGCAAATGCAGTTGTTTCAGCATGTGTGTTTGTAGTAGTTTTTTTTTTAAAGGTTTGTTTATTCCTTGTCCTACAATTCAAGATTTGAAAGGTTTCCATTTATAGTAAATCTGGGATCCATGCTTATAAAAAATATTTGAAATTCCTCTTTATTCCATTTAACAAGAATGCACTTTTCATGCCCAATATTACTTTTCTAAACTCTATTCTCAAATCAGTTGCCTGGCCAATTTTTACTTGCTCATAATGATTACAACAGCCTTGTTCATTTGTGAAGCTGGCCCTGTATTTTCAAAAGAAACCTGTTTACCAATTACAAGCACGTACTCCACATTTTCTACATGAGGTACAGATCTTAAGAGGGGTATATGTGTCCAAGAATTCAAGAAAAGAGAAGAAAATACAGAGAACCTGGATTACTCATTTTACCCATTAACACATGCAACACGCAAAGCGAGAGAGAGAGTGCATCTGCAGGTTCCGTTTCAATGTATTTTGAGCAGAGATAGAAAAAAAAGGTTCAGATAGATTATGGGACCTGCGAGTATGCAAGAGCCATTCCTCTTTCTCTCAAGCAATCTCTTACAAGCCTAGCACACATTATCAGACATATTGAGAAGGTGTAAAAAAAATACAATAAAGAGATTCAGCAAATACAACCAGTTTAACAATTAACAGAGTGTTACAAATACAGTGTTACTGAAACGCATCCAGGAACTACATTTATTTATAGGTACTTACAAATGTAGGGAATAACAACCAATGAAGAAATTAGCACTGAACCAGCCTGAGCTGCACCAAAATCAGTAGGAATTTCTCTGGGACAGAGGCAGTGAAATCAGCTTGGATGTGACCTCTCTCACTCCCTACCACGAGCACACACACACACGCGCGCGCGCACGAACAGTAGCAGTTGTAGCTTACATGCGTGAATGCCCCCTTTAATACAAGTCTGCATTAGATGCTTAGTAATAATAATAATTGAATAATAAAATAACTGTATATGAACTGTTAATTAGTATGTAATATCATTTTTGTTCCCCCACTCCCCCTACCTCTGGCTTCACAGAGCAGTAGCTTGTCTAGTTCATAAACTGGAATCAGAGTGCCCACTCTGACAAAGTTAAGTGACCCACATGGTAAAATTGCATGACATAAACGGGTGTAAATGATGGGTAAACCTGATTGCACAAATTAGCATTCTGAATGCCACCATGGGCACCTGCCTGTCACCTATGCCTAAATCCAGCACTACACACATCCACATACTGTTAGGGCTGACTTTCACGTCATTTCGCTTGCTCATATGGACACATGATAGGTCATCTAGACAAACTGATTATAGCCGGGCTCTCTCACATCATAACACAAGAACATGATGCATGCATTATCAGTAGCAGCTCATAAAGTTGCAGCAATTTGGAAACTGCTTCAAAATTAGAGAACAACAGCCATGCATAAGACACACACTGATATAAATATATAAATCCAGAGGTGGAATGAAATGTATGTATGATATTTTTCTGAAAGGAATTTGGTTGCCAACCAAAACAAACAAACAAAAAAAGAAATCAGAATAAAATTCAAAACGTTTTGTCCTCATCAATATGAGAAAAAAAACATGGATTTAAATGAGAAAAGCAAGGATTTAAGTAAGAAAAAGGTTGGAATCAGATAGAAGAAACAAACATAAAGAATAGCATCAGTCAATTTCATACAGTATATGAGTAAGGTCTGTGCAGCTCCTTACCTCCAGCAGATGTGGTGTGGGATTGAAACCACAAAGATTGCACACCTCTGTATGACACTGGGTGCAAGACTTGTAGTTTGGTGGTTCTGTTGTTCCGACATTGAATGCAGTTTTGCATAGTGGGCAGGTAACGTCTGGTTTCTGACTAACTGGCTGAGGTGGAGGGCTGCTTTAGTGGTAACTGCTGCTGCTGCTGTGGTGTTGTTTGATGGTGTGTCGGTGACTGCTGTTGTTTTGGCCCTTTTTGATGGTACACTGGTGACTGCTGCTGCAGAGGTTTTTTGTGGAGAGGGGCTCCAGGACCTTTGGGGAATGTAACTATGCCTGGGCCTGTTTTGGCAGTGCCAGGTGGTCCTGCTTTAGTTTTAACACTAGCTCCAGCATTAGCATCACTAAAGATCACCTTTGTCCCCTGGGCACTCTGGTTACGGGCAGGCGAGGGGTGCGGTGAGGATCCAGGAAGAGGATCAACAGAAATAAGGGTGCTTGCCTGATTTAGAAGAGATGCCCCAAAACCAAACAGCTTAGTTAAACCATCTTGAGGAGCCTCGTGGGGTGTTGGGTGATGAGCCGGGGAGCTTCCAGCACTTCGGGTCTTATCGGGTTGACCTCCAAACCGTACTGGAGTGCTGCGCCCCAGATCAGACTGTGATTGTGCCTTTGCTAAGCCAGGTAAAGGCACTGCCCCTGGATGAGGAATCCGTCCTGTTTGGGCCACCCTTTCTGAACTTTTTGGTCCTAATACCTCCCCTTGCTGCCTCTGGGTATCCTTGGACCCTGACTGAGAACCTGCTTGTAAATTTCCTGCTTGTGGTTGTTCTTTTTGTGTCTGGAGACCAGTGTGTGGCCCACTGTGAAGTCCAGTCTGGTTAGGTCCAGTAGGACCGATCTGTTTTTGGATCCCAGAGAAAGCTTGAGTTTGAGTCTGTGGCTGAATTTTCATCTGTGTCTGCATTTGGGTTTGTAGCTGCGGTGTGGGCTGAGCTGAGGGTTGGGTCTTGGGTATGGGGTCAGCCATAGGTTGATGAGAAGGAGAATGTATCTGCTGCTGACTCTTGGAATGTGGTGTAGTCATATCCATTCCCAAAGCCCGCTGCATCTGGCAGTTTAAACAGAGCCACTCCTTGACCTGTTGAAGAAACACGTATTAGTGCATTACAGCAACAGATATAGACTCCATTTAAATGCTTGGAATCACTTTTTTTTCCAAATTTGGTTTTTGATAAATAAATTAATTAATACAACGATACTTTATTTGACCAAAGACACATTAAATGTCTAAGAATTACAATGAATACATGTTACATTTTTTCACTACCTTCTCGCTGTGCAGACCTTTTGCATTATAGCAGTGAATTTAGTAGGATATTCAGGCATCTCCCACAGCTATGATTGGCTTGAGGGGCACTTCTCACAGACTTATGATGATTAAACACCTCAAACTTAGGTTTATCCATCTATATCATTCGCCATCTAATATTTAAGTTATTTTGCACATTGTATTTATTGAAATGTCAAAAGTAAAAGTACTGATCTACAAGGACTTCTTATTGTGTTGCTATTTTACAGTATATATTCCTGCACAAGTGTAAAAATAGGTTATACAATATATGCACTGCAACTCCGATCACTGAATTAGTTGTTAATGCCTATTATCTGGATCGGTCAAAATCATAAATGAATAATTCATTGCTATTTATCAACCAGTACATTAAAAACAATCAGTTTAAAAGAATAAATTGTTCACAGAAAAGACATTGCTACTGGAATTCGATGAACTCGTCCTCTTGTTGAACATCTGGACTGTCCATTTTTCTCTCTTACCTGGTTAGATTAAATTAAATTTATTTTTACAAGACAGTAGTACATGGAATAGCCTTCATCTCGAAAAGGGCAATAGTGATTTCTGAAGAAATGTATTTGATTGTTTTTTTTAAACCAAAACTTTCACTAAACCTTGAGAAAACAACATTTGGCTCCATTGCCATTTTATACCTGCATCACTGAATGAAAAACAGAAGAAAGGAGGATGCCACAGAAAACACACATGCTTAACTAAAAGATAATTAGAAGATAATCTTCACAAACTAATCAATAAGAATAAAAAGTATGAAGTAGGAATTCCATTTATTCCAAATTCTTACCCCTGCAAGGTGTGGGTTGGGGTTGAAGCCACACTGGTTGCACGCTGTTGTGTGGCACTGCGTACACTTGTTGAAGTTTGGTGACCCATCAACATTTGTCAGCTCTGTAGTATTGCAAACTGGACAGAGCTTACTGCTAGGCATTGGTGCAATCTGGGGTACTGAGTATGGGGAAGTTGGTGCACTGGCTCTATCAGGAGACACTGACGGTGAGCGCCCTGTTTGCCCTCTGCTGCTGCTGAAGTCCACCTGGAGGTTGCGTCTGGAGGCATGTTGTCCAGGGCTTTGGGTGGGTCCCATGCCCCCTGATGAAGCTTGAATTCGAGATTGATGTGTAGAAGCAGTCTGGGAATGTCTAGGTCCATCATGGACTAGCTTTTTGTAAGGGCTTCCACTTGATTGAATGCCACCCATGCCAAAGTCACCACTTGGCCCTCGGTCACTACCAGTTCCATAGCCTAATTCTGGTCTTGATGGTAGGCCTCCCCCTCTAGCCAGCCTAATTAAAGCAAAAAGAGCAGGAGAGAATGATCATCTCATTATTCTTTTGCACAACATTTACCTATTTAACCAGCCTACTCTTCACATGTCAGTCATTTAAGTATCATTTCACGTGTGGGACATGGCATTAAAAAGCTCAGTTCAGTTATCAATATACATTAGCTACACTTGCACTGAATCATTTAACAGACACTTTTATCCTGTCCAGCATACAAATAAAGGACACCACAAGCAGTTTATAATCAAGCTTATCATAGAGGTACCAACAATATTCACAGTACTACAATACCAAATTTCAGGAAAAAAGGCATATTAGCATGCATATTATTAGCATATTTTCTATTTATTAGTATTTATAACCACATATTAATGCCTTATTCTGCATGAGCCTATTTTAGATCCCTTAAACCTACCCCATACCTAAACTTAACTACCTTACTAAGTATTAATGAGCAGCAAATTAGGCATTTATTGAGGGAAAAGTTGTAGATAATAGTGGAAATGTGTTCTCTATTCTAAAGTGTTACCACATAGTCATAGCCTATATCGGACTCACTCCTGATAAACTTATTGGTGTATTGTAGTATTGGTGGTGACTGGTACTCTTAGCAGCATGAACAACAACACTTTTATTCAATTTGTGATTGGATTATACACAGACAGTGAGCAAAGAAAGCTTCCTTTATAATCATTGAAGCTGTCAATCACTTCAGTTCAGCATGAGTACACTGAGTTCCCTTTCATGGGAACTTCGAACTGCGACCTCTAGGGATCGCTATGGGGAACGCCTCGTCGTGAACCGTGTCTGAAGCATAAATTGAAAAAACACCAACAACACGTTGGCCGGCGACAGCCATGACTTCACTACTGGTGCAACTAGTTAATTGGCACTGGGAGACGACTCATCTTTTTTTCGTCCGTCATTGACTTTTTTGTTTGACGGCATTCTGGGTAGAGTGAGTCTCTATTCTATATCATTATGGCAGCCTAGCAAAGCGTTGAGAGATGTGTGCTCCGTGTTGTTCGTGTTATTTGACACCTGATGATACACACGATCTCTGTGTTTTTTGTTTGGGCAAAGAGCACGCACGCGATTTCTCCGAGGGGGCAATCTGCGTGCATTGTGAGCGTTTTTCAATGAAAAAGCTCTGTTCTCGTTTTTCTCTTTTTTCGAGTAAAGAGGGGCAGTCATCTGCTTCCCGCGATTCAGGACCCTCCGCTGCTGAGGCCCGGAGGAGAATGAGCTCGTGGGGATCACAGTCGGATCTGGCCGATGAGTTTAAAGAGGTGTTTTCCCTCTCGCGATCGTCGGCTGTGGACGAGAGGGAGCCGCTGGAGGATGATGTTATTTCATTAACATTTTCTGATTCAGGGGCCATTGCTCTGCTGTGATCAGCCCAGAAAAAGCAGGAAATGTTTGAGGAGGGCAAAGAAGCTGAGGCTGATCCTTCCCAATCCTCCTGCCCTGTGTAATGATGACTTTTTGAAAGTTATGGATCATGCCACAGCGAGGCTTTACTTGCTGTGAAGCGGGCGAAGAAAGTGACGTCGCGAGGTCATCTCGATGAACGTTATTTTTTCTGGCCATAACTCTCCAGCTCAGGTGAGCCTTCCTTTCTTCCTGTTTTCCATCAGGAGGGATTGATAAAAAAAAAAGGGAATGGAAAGGCCTTTTTTGTCTCACGCATCCCGCTTCCCAGCTACTAGTTATACCAACATCGAGGCGCTGCCGAAAAGCGCTTATGAGAGATCCCCTATAGAGATACACTATCCTTGCTATGGGTGAGATGGCCTCTTTTTAAGACGCCTCCTTGACATCTCCCTCGAATGCCAGGCATACGCACAGCAGCAGGTTCGGGCGTCGCTTTCAATTTTAAATTTGTATTGATGTTAATATTTTTTTTATTATAAAACACACGATGGTGAGGCTCCAGCAAAATCACAAAAAAAAAAAAATATTAATAAGCAAGACAAACAAAGCAACAAACAAAAATATCAAGCTGACCTGCTGAAAGACCTGGATAAAGGAGGTCCAGGTCTGAGCCCGAACAACCCAGGGGTCCTGGCCCGTCTCGGTTTGAGGATCAGAGACGGGCACAGAAGGCTAGTGTCGCGGCTCGCGCTCCTCCCCCGCCTGCGGGTAGGAGTAATCGCGGGTCAAAGGGAGGTAGGCAGACCTAAGGGATGTGATCCAGACAGGCCGTCAGTGATTTTGTCCGGATCAGAGTGATACCTCAATATCTAATCATTTCCTTGGGGGGTCTTACATCTGCCCATATCTTCACCTTCCTAAATTCCCCTGAGACCACCATCTCCACCTGACCGAGGTTAGGTGGGAAAATTTCCTGCATTATAGTCCCCTATACTGGACCTATAATGTTTGGTTGGTTCTATGGCTTCATAGTGACCACCTTACTGAAGGGGCCGGAACAGGAGGCTTCTTCGATGGGGCTCGAATGCGGGAACATGGTGTGTGAGTACGCTCTTTCTAATAATAAGTATATATATATATATATATTGTGTTGTGCATTAATGCCTGGTGGTTGTGTTATAATCCTTCGGCTAGCTTTCTTTGCAGTGTTTCCCGGGACCTTTGTGTTTCTGTCCTTTTCTAGGGTAGGTCCTCAGTGGGCACCCCCTCTGCTGGGTTCAGAAACGTGGTGCTCGACTTGCAGTGTTTATTTCCCTCGTCGATATATGCCCAGACGATACGATAAGCTGGGTTTCGGTTTAATACTTCCTGGATTATGCGGCCAGGTCCCAGGCTTCTGCTGGAGCCTTCTTGATCATTAGGCCCCCGGCATGGCACTGCAAAAATTTCCTGGATCGCTGGCTGGTCTTATGCTTTCAGGCTATCACCAGGATATCCCCTCTTGCTGAAGCATAGAGCGGGAAATATAGGTGGCATTTGCGAGAACCTTCATGTTGTAATGCTGTCTCAGGCAGTGCTCCACTCACCTTAGAGGGTTGTATTTGAGCTTACCTCTCCCGTTTGGCCTAGTACTTCCGGGTATCCTATGAGCAGATGCATTGGAAAACCCTTGAACCATACTATTGTAAGTTCACACTATAAGCTTTGCCGCACTTTCTAAAAATCCACGAGGTCTAAGTAGGCACGTTATGCTTTGCACACTTTTCTAAAATCCACATAGCTGGAAAGTGTGCACGTTATGCTTTGCACACATTTCTAAAATCCTGTATGGTAAGTTACGTCATTATTGCCTTGTTCCCTTCATCTTATTTGGTTTGGACCCCCTTCTTGGGTTCCAACTCAACTACGTGTGCTCTGTCAACACACGGCTGGAAGCACATCCGCTCCCCCTCACCATTGAGGGTTATTGTGAGCATGGTGCTTTCATTCGTGCGTTTAATTCTCTCTGAGGAGTTGGATTCCTCGCTCCTTGGACTGTTCTCATGGTAGTGTTGAGCAGTGCTCCCCTTTAATCAAAGGGTTACCTATTAGCACGCTACTCCTTTCTGAATTCTGAGTTCTCCTCTCACATGAGAAGTTGAGTTCTCTGTTTTTCTAGAGCACCTGGAACCAGCAGCATCAGGCGAAATAGGCCCTTCCTTTGCCTCTCTGATGCGCTGAGTTTTTTTGGCTAGCTTGCAGTACACTTACCCTTCTGATTCTAACAATCGCGCTGTAGGTTGACCCCCCCCTCCCCCCCCTCTCTGAGAGCTGGGGTTGTGCTCCCTCAGCTAAGGTAAATTAATGCTAGCTGTTCCAACTTTGGAACATGCTGCAGATCGAGCCTCCTCTCGTTTGAGAACTGGGGATGTTGCTCACTCAGCTAAATAACTGCTAGCTGTTCCCCCATTGGAACATGCTGTAGGTTGAGCCCCCTCTCGATTGAGAGCTGGGTTTTGCTCCCTCAGCTAGAGATTTACTGTTAGCCACTCCAGCATTATAACCTTAGATCGAGTTGATGACTTCTCAAACATAGCGTTTTGGGATGCACCAATTTTTTCCATCTATGGGCTGCTCTTTCAGAGTGCCACGAGAACCCCTTAGAACGGTATTTTTAAAATCCATATTATGGTAAGTGTGCACAAAGTCTTTTTACACTTTCTAAAATCCACACTGTGGTAATTTCGCACGCTAGTACTCTGCGTTCTTTTCTAGAATCCTGTATGGTAAGAGCTACGTGCAACAGCTTCGTTCTCTTTCTGAGTGGTTTAAAACCCCGCTTCCGCCTGGGGCACCACTCCACCTTGAAAAAAAAACACACCCCTAGTAGCAACACCTACTTTAACAGGGTGTTACTACTAGGGGTCTGTTGAGACAGTTCCTTTAGCATATGCAGAGCCCCTGTGTGACAGGCCAAGACTTAGTATGATTCTAGGCTCTTGGTCATATTCCCTTAAAGGAATCTATTCCTGATTGCAAGCATTGAGCTCTACCCCGGGCCCCGGAGTTCTGGCCCTAACAGGTCGTTTTTTGGGTGTAATGTAGCCTAGGCCTTTGGCCATTAGGGAATATACACGACCGCCGTCTAACATCCCAGGACTCCCATGGCAATATGGTAAGAGTTCCGTACTTAGTGCTCGCCATGTTTGCTGGCATGGCACGCCCCTCCGCATGGTGGCGTGGTATTCCATTCCCCAAGCGACCCTAGATGACGCATTTCGAGAGTTCCCATGAAGGGAACGCTCAAGGTATCTTGTAACCGTGGTTCCCGTGAGTATGGAACGTACACTCGTCCTCGAGGTTTTTCTTTGCCATGCTTCGGACGCAGCTTTCATACGAAGAAGAGAATTATGTGTTCTCCCGGCTTCTATTTATACTATAGTCGCACCGGTATGACGTCATGGCTGTCGCCGGCCAACGTGTTGTTGGTGGTTTTTCAATGTATGCTTCAGACACGGGTCACAACGAGGCGTTCCCCATAGCGACCCCTAGAGGACGCAGTTCTAAGTTCCCTACTCAGGAACCAATGTTCCTAGTAACCTGAGATCACATTATTAATATAAAAAAAAGCTGCACATGCACAATGCATCTCCTTATTTTACATTGGGTTATCTTGAGCCTAGGGCTGGGCAAAAAATCTACGCGATTTTCATGCGCATCTCGTCAGTAAGCCGCTTCTGTGATTAGTAGTAAATCTCCAACAAGTGCTTTCAGATGGAGCAGCGTTTACTACACAAAGCCATAGTTCACTGACAAGCTACGCAAAATCGTGTTCAAAATCGCAGGCAATTCATTGCCGATTATGATGTCTACTTATTGGCTTTTATATTTTAAGCTTTATATGGTTCAGTTCCAGAGATAACAGAATTGCAATATAGCTCCATGAGTAAATTGTTAAATTGTACACATTTTCAGTGTGGTCAAAAACCAAATGTGGGTCACTTTTGCAAAATATTATACTTCTTTGCTTTTAAAGAGTTTTTCAAACACAATTGTCTGAAGAACAATTATGTGGAAACTAGAAATTAGCTAATTCCTTCTGCAAAACAACTGGCACTGAACATACCTGTCTTGAGTGCCATAATCGGCTTCTCAACTGGTATTGGCCGGGCACAATTTCCCTGGTTCTCAAGCCGCCCCCACTTTATATATATATATATACACAGGTGCATTCTCAATAAATTAGAATGTTGTGGAAATGTTCATTTATTTCAGTAATTCTACTCGAATTGTGAAACTCGTGTATTACATAAATGCAATGCACACAGACTGAAGTATTTTAAGTCTTTGTTTCTTTTAATTGTGATGATTTTGGCTCACATTTACAAAACCCACCAATTCACGATCTCAACAAATTAGAATACTTCATAAGACCAATTAAAAAAAACAGTTTTAGTGAATTGTTGGCCTTCTGGAAAGTATATTCATTTACTGTATATGTACTCAATACTTGGTAGGGGCTCCTTTCGCTTTAATTACTGCCTCAATTTGGCATGACATGGAGGTGATCAGTTTGTGGCACATCTAAGGTGGTATGGAAGCCCAGGTTTCTTAGACAGTGGCCTTCAGCTCATCTGCATCTTTTGGTCTCTG
>JADLZN010009786.1:0-77263 GCA_018155175.1 Sinocyclocheilus anophthalmus
CTTCATGGTGACATTTCTCTTGAAAAGTGCCAGCTCTTAGGTAACAGCCTTTAGAAAAAGAGGGGATACAATGACTTCAGCCAGCCAAAGAGCTGATGGATGGGTCACAACACAAAAAACAGCATGAGGAGTACACTAGCAAACTGCATGCTAATTGTTTTCATATGTAAGGATTCAATTTAGATATTTAGGGATCTTTAAAAAAAAGCCATAATCAGTCATTGTGTTTGGATCTGGTGAATATCAGTTCCACATCTCCAGATTAGTTTTGGAGGAACATTCAAAATGACGAACTGACCCCAATTAAGTGTCTGCCAGAGCACACTGGGCATGTGAACATGTGCGTCAGTTTCTAAACAATTACCTTACCTTTACCAGCTCTAAATCTATCAAACTAACTTGATTATCAACTGATCTGTTCATCTATCTGTGGTGATGCGACAGCACGGAAGCAGAACAAACTAGAAAAACTGCTTTCATCCATTTTTGTTTTTATTTTAGTTTCACAAAATCTTGCCGGCAGGATTTTTTTTTATCCCATGATGCAATAAATATTAGATGAGATACTGTAAATACCATTCATAATGTATATGGCATTGTTATTAAACAATAATACTTAATGAATTCTAACCCGAGACCCAGCAATTCATTTTTGTTTGTTGTATTTATTCATTGTAGAGGACATAATAATGTGTAACATAAAGTCAATACAATTATAAAATATGAATGTTGTATATATAAAACAGAACCGAAACTACATTCATGCATTATTTGAGCCTTTTTGGTTTTTGTAAAATCTTGCCAGCGGGATTATTTATTAAATGCCACGGATAGGCTATTACAGAAGATACCATGAATACTGCATATAAAATTATTTAACAATTACACATATTGCAATTTACCAGAAATAATTTTTTACATTGTTGTCATTTAAGTTTCGGTGTAACATACATCCCAAAATGTGTTATTGTGGCCTGTATTTCCAGGGTGTATGACGAAGTAAAGCCTTCAACCACTGAAAGCATCATCAGTTCTCATTTCCTACCAAAAAGACAGTAAACAGTGGTTTTAACACTCATCTGATAAGAACCATCAACATGAAGCAGACCACCAGCATGAGCTCAAAAAACAGACTTACAAGATCATGAACCACCAAAGCAGCACATGACTGAAGGACAAATTAAAGAACTGACTGAGCTACAAGGCAGTAATATATTTAAGATAAAATAAGTCTGTAAAAATTATACAATCAAGATCTTTATTTTGTACCACAGTTTGAAAACACAAGAGTAAAATCTTTGCACATTTCCATCAGTGGTATAGTGTTGAAGCCCTTGTGCCTCTGCTTTGGACACGATCTGGTCAATGTAAACGGTTTCAGCTCATCTGCTGATGCTTTCAGTGTGTGAAGTGCTTTGGCATTGGTGCGGCATGTGTATATAAGTCTAAACAGGTTGTACTGAAGAGTTGGTAATCATTTATTTTTGCATGTGTGGTTCTGGAGTTGTGCAGGCTGCTTGCGTCCTGGATCGTTCTTGGCCAATGAGGTGTAAGTAAAGTCAATGTCCTTTTGAAACAGCCGAGCAGAACTGAGAGAGATGGCCGAGTCCAAATTCAGTTTTAAAATCAGCATCTCAAACGCTTCCTTATATGCTTTCCAGCTGCATCCAGTTTAGGAGCTCACCAAAACATAGATCATCCTATAATAGAAACACCAGAGAGAAACATAATCTATAGGGTTTCTGATGAAACAACACGATAGATAGATAGATAGATAGATTTCTTAGAGGAAAAAAATACTGACTCCTAATTTTTGAATGAAAGTGTGTATTAAAAATGACATTTACATATTAAAAAAATGGTATTTTTAAACTCTACATACCCATAAAGATAGTAGAAGAATGAGAGGAGGTAGAATGCAAGTTTGCACCATCCCTCCTTCTGACAGTATGCCAGAATATCTGCGTTCATTATTGTAGTGGGGTCATACAATCCAGGTCCACTCATCACGGGGCGGCTCATATACCTGCACACACAAACACTTGATGTTGCACTTTGAGCAAGAACAATGTTGACTAATCACTTATTAACTTTAGAGAAACTAGCTTGACACATCTGCTGAGGTGTTTGATATATAGCCAATAAATTCGAAATGTGTGTTTCTCTGCGATTCATTTAGGGCTGAGGGCCCCACCCACCTCCAGACGTGATAGGCCAGCAGAGGCATGTTGAGTCCAAGCGTCAGCCATTCTGCGGCGCACAGGAACATTACGCAGAAGAACACATGGATGAGGTACTCCGGCAAGACGAGCTGAGGAAGCCAAATAATACATGGTCAGAACCCCCGAAGACAACACAAATACACAGATCCATCTCAGAGACTAGAGTTCTATTGCACCTGAAGCCTGTGCCCCAAGTCTAGCCAATCAGGTGGAAGAATCATTCATATTAACCCCATCCCATAAGCTCCAGTACTTACTGATCTGCTTAAGTACATCTAAATCTCTCTAAACCTCAAAAGAGCAGGATCTGCTGAGAATAATTGTCGTAAATTACTTAGGGATAGTTCACCCAAAAATGAAATCTGCTCATCCTCAGGCCATCCAAGATGAGTTTCTTCATCAGAACAGATTTTGATAAATTTAGCATTACATCACTTGCTCACAAATGCTCCGCTGCAGTGAATGGGTGCCGTCGGAATGAGAGTCTAAACAGCTGATAAACATCACAATAATCCGAAGTAATAGATTTATTACAAACACAGCTTTTTTTAACATAAATTGCTGGATTGAAGTCGTGTGAATTACTAGTGGATTATGATGCTGTTTTTATCAGCTGTTTGGACTCTCATTCTGACGGCACCCATTCACTGTAGAGGATCCATGGGTGAGCAAGTGATGTAATGCTAAATTTCCCCAAAACTTGTTTCTGAATGAAGAAACAAACTCATCTACATCATACATGGCCAGAGGTAAGCGCATCTTCAGCAAAATTTCATTTTTCGGTAAACAATTATTTTAAAGCATATGATTAATTAAAACAATTTTAAATGTAAAATCAAACCAGTGACCTTAAATTACTGGGCAGAGATTGAAAAATACAAAAATGTCAAGAATTCAAAAATGTATCCATTGATCCATTTAAGAATTTATGACATTATTAAGTTCAAAATTCAAACCATCCAGAGGATCTCTGCTCAATAAAGTCTGAAACAGGGCATCTATTGTATCCTAAAGCTGTCGAAGCTTGTAAAGCACATACTGTTCCCCATCTGCTTTAGATTTAGTTAAATATAGAGTGCTGATTTTCTTTTATTAGGCAAATAGAACTTCTGGCCATTAGCAATTTACAGCAAAAAAACAGACAGGTCCCCATTATCTACACCCCCAACCCCCAGCTCACAGACAAAGATATTGGGAACAGAGGTAGGATCGTGTTTTTTCCACAGGGATACATTGTCAGGCAGAGTGATAACAGCAGCCATGCTGAGGGAGGGAGCAGCTACAAGCACCCCAGGCTGCCCCTGCCATGCCTGATCATAACCGGTAAATGTAGAGACAACACATGAAGCCCATGCAAATAGAGAGAAAGTGTGTATTCTGCTTTTGCCCAACACAAACACATTGTAAAAAATTAATTCAAACTATCAATGGCGATTATGAAGAACATAAATAGGTAAAATGGCCTCAAAACTCATTAAGCATTTACTTCTGAGAATGTCCGGACATATCCATCCAGAAATACCCCTTTCTAAAGGATACTACTGCTTGACTCTAAATTAATGTGCACTCACTAAACCCGCTCTTCTTCTCCTGTTCATCAATCTCATCCATCACATGAGTGCACTTGAAATAATGACTTCTGCTGCATCATGTTAATGGTGCAATTGTTTTACAGCTGAGCCAATTTTAGAAATACACTTTCTAAGTGAGACATCATAAATGGAGTTATTCGCTCTGGGTAAAGAGCAAACGGAGGGAGGGACAGAACGGCACATGCATGTTCTGAGCATTTGCAAGTCTTTTCAGTTAACACTTTTCCCTGTAAACCGCTGTCTTTCCTACTCTCAAATAAACACCTGTGCAGATGACATCTGTGCCTGTGCCCAAACCCACAGTAACGGACTAAACCAGCCAAACATGAGCAAAATAAGAGCAACCCTAAAGGAGCAATCTGGGTTTTGTTCATTTGGCAGATGTGATGTCGTTTGCAACAAAAACAACCTCTAATATCAAGCTGTCTATTTGACGTAATCCAGGTCCTGTCTCTCTGCTTGGCTTGTTTGTACATTTGTGAGGTGTTAGTTAACTGAAAAGACATTTGTAAACACTCCGCTCGTGCACACAGAGAGACTGTTACTGATCAGGGCCTTTCGCACTGCGGTAACCTTTTCATAGTACCAGAACTAATTGTGGAACTACCCACTTTTCGGCGTGTTCGCACCGCCGGAACTGGGAGCGATTTTAGTACCGGACTGCCTTTTTCGAGAACCAAATTAGCTCCTACTCCGGAGCAGGGTCTAACCAGCACAACTGGTACTAATCGTGACGTCAGTAGACCAAATTTGATTGGCCAAATGCGTACGAAAACGCCCTCACCCGCCATGTTTTAAAACGCTGTGTAAACATACTGTAAACGTTGTCAACTTATTTTGCAAGTATGGAGAACCGCGATAGATGGACGCTCTCTGAAGTGCAGGCACTTGTAGCAAATATAGCATTGCCAGTTGTTGTTGGAGATTCTTAGTCCTCCTTTCCGTTCTTTCAATCGCTTTACGTATACGTCGACTTTCCATGTCCATTATTGTGAAACCCGCGAGACACAACAAAACACAGCTCCGATCACAGCGTCCTCCATCCTCCTGTTGTTAATGTTGTTCTTCTTTGTTTCTGTTGTTGAACGCCACGCACAAATGACGACGCTGTCGACCGGCTTATGTCACTTCTTAGTACACACTCTCAGCGTGAATGCAACCCTTTAAATGGTACTGGAAATAGTTTGTGCAAAATCGTCCCAGTACTTTAGTACCGTACGTTTAGTTCTGGAACTAAAGCGGTGCGAAAGGCCCTATCTTAGCGGAATTCTGTTACCACCTTCATAGCAACCTGACCCTTTTAATTTTTTCAACCCTGTCAACTGCTTTGAGCCAATCAGAGAAAAAAGGTAAAAAGCAAATATTAAGAAAAAAAAGACACAAAATGCAAATCAGAAAAATCGAACTAAAGTAGTGTTAGTGTTGGAAAGCAACATTCACTGCAGATGATTTCATCGATTAGCAGAACAGTGTTGAGATAGAAGAGAAGAAACATCATGCATCACACGCCATCTCTCCAAAACCTCTCTCTTACCGGGTTTAACGTGTTACATTGGTCTATAGGATTCTTATAGTCAGTCTTCAGCTCATCAAATGCAATTATCTAAAAAACAGGGAGGACAAAAACAGTACATGATCAATATGATAAATATGCAATCACAGACCTACACGGTTTCCCCCCCCCCCCCCCCCCATGTGTCAGGAATATGTTATTCTTTAAGAATCAACACTTTTAATTTTCTTTTAATGTGCTGAATTAATTAATTCAACTTAAAATTCATATTAAATTATAAACAAACATGAATCGCAAACATCAAATCTTAAAGAACTTAATATTTTAGGAGATTTGTGATGCAGGAGAGATGATGTAAATTTAAACTACTTTATTAGAGAAACGCCAGAGATCTTTATGCTTTTCTCTTTGATTCATCTGTAAACTCAAGTGTTATGTTTATGTCGCATCCCAAATTCAGAACATATGCAGTGTATTATTCATTACGCCTGAATCATTCAAATCTTGGGAAAATAAGGGTGGAAATCAATATTCCTTTTACTGCTGTGACATTTGTCTGCATCTAGCATATTAGGCAGAAATGTGATGCTGGTTATGAAAGTGTTATTATCCCGGAAACAGGTTAATGGCATCAGCCAGCAATGAATCAGCCTAAGAGATCTGAACAGTGGTGCTGTTCTGTCCGCAAATAACTCAAAATGTGACTCCAATTTTAACAACAAATAAACGGTTATGTCTCAATCTTACATGCAAAGCCCAAATGATGCAGCCAGACCCAGAGACTCTAGACTGAGAGGATCATGTATAAGTGATTTCACTGCATCGGGGTTTTATTGGCGTTTGTTTTATGTTGTTGATTTTATCAGCAGTTCTGATTTATCACAGATCTGTGAACACATGACCGAGAGCTAAACAACAGCGCGCGCCCATCCGCCCCTGGTCACCACTAACAGATATGACTAATTGATAAACATAGGGTGCATTAATGTGGCAAACTCTGTAGATAACACGGAAGGCCCCTAACTGTTTAACGGAAGAATAGCGGTGATGATAATAATGGGTGTCACCAGCTCGCGTTCGTGCCATTCATTCGCGCTCTGCAGTGTCTAACTAATGTCACTATCCGCCGAGTATCTGTGTGCTCAAAGTCTCCACAATTCGGTAGGAGTTTAATCTAAATACTTACATGCCAAATAGCGAAGAAGATAAGCGCCGCCGTCAGCAGTAGCGCCAGCATATAACAAAAGGCCGCGAATGTGAACGCCATTTTTCGCTCATGTAGAATTATCCAGACCGACTTTTCTTCTTCTTCTTCTTCTTCTTCTCTCAAGTTTTTTGGCAAACCAACGTTAAAGGTGCATGTCCGCCACTTACTGGTCTGGAGTGTGAACCGCACACGGTTCAACTATGAATTATTCAACTATTATAGATAAAACAATTTAAAATAATTTTTTTAAATAATAATAATAAAATAAACCAAAAAATGTGTACGTAAATAAATCAAAATCCAACTTCAAACTCTTTCCAGTAATCTTGTCTTTTTTAAATACTTTTTACACAATTAGCATACATATTCAAAGAACATGCTCAACCGTTTCTTTAGTCCACATTTATTTTTTTATTTTTATTTTTTTTATTTTTTATTGCAAATTTTTAGACATATAAGGGCAATAACATTTAAACTGAATAAAAACCAAATACTTAAAATAAATAAATAAAAACTAAATAAGAAAAGCAATAAAAAAAACTCACGTCTGTACAAATAATTACAAATTATTCAAATAATAGATTTAAGGCTTTAAAGTAATTTACAGTTTTGTTTTTTTGCTTTGTTATTTCTTGTTTCTTTTAACGTATACAAGTAGTGACATTTCTATTTTGAAATGAGTCAAATTAGGTTTTTTCACTGCCCATTTACACTTGTGAATAAAGAATTTTCTATATATAATGAGTAAATTCACAATATACCAAATCTTGAAGTCAACAGTATACTCATAAAAAAATAAAACATCCTTTTCTTTGAGTTGCAATTCAATATTAATACTTTGTTTAACAAAAAAAAAACAAATCACACCAAAATAATTTTGTATAAACACAATCATAAAATAAATGATCAATACTCTCATTTTACTCTTTACAGAAAGCACACTTCAAGTCAATGTCTTTATAAAACTGTGCCATTACCTGTTTTACAGGATAAATACGATGAACGATCTTGTATGATACTTCTCTAATTTTATTTGTGATACAAAAACGTCTGGAGATCTTAAAGGTTTGGTAGTCCACATTTATACCCAGACCGACTACCGCTGTGATGTTGAGACAGCTGTACGTCACGTGACTGAAAAAAGTCACATGGATACTCGAAAAAACGCGAGATCAGGGAACCTAGTATAAATAAATAAAAATAATAAATACAAATGTCATTCCAGACCCAGATAAAATCAAAACCACATAAAAATTACTTGGTAGATCTCTAATGCTTGAACCATTGACCTAATATGTGATCATTATTACATTATCACCTAATATACATCATCTGAAAGCTGAATTAATAAGCTTTCCATTGATATGGTTTGTTATGATAGGACAATATTTGGCTGAGATATAATTATTTAAATATCTGGAATCTGAGGGTGCAAAGAAATCAAAAATACTGAAAAAAATCACCTTTAAAGTTGTCCAAATGTAGTTCTTAGCAATGCATATTACTAATCAATTATTAAGTTTTAATATATTTACAGTAGTAAATTTACAAAATATCTTCATGGAACATGATCTTAGTTAATATCTTAATGATTTTTTGGCATAAAAGAAAAATATATATTTTTGGCTATTGCTGCAAATATACCCTAGCAACTTGAGACTGGTTTTGTGCTCCAGGGTCACATATTGGTTTACTAATGAAAACCCAGCATTTGTGGAACATAGAATAGCCACAAGGTAATGAGCATGGCTAAATTACCATGTCTGTTTGTAACGGAATTACATTTGCTCTGTTACCAGATACTTCCTACCCAAGTAAGTAGGATAGAATGCAGAAAATCCTTTACTAAATCCTCATTGTAGTCTTAAGTATTAATCGCCAGTATTCATTAGTCACTCCCACCAGTAAACTTTGCTAAAACCAGTAAAGTACCCATATTTACCATGTTTTTATTTTTAAAAAAAAAAAAAAAAAAACCATTCATTTAAGTATATTTTGATCAGACCTTATTTCCACCTTTAAAAATAGAAACCAGGTGTCAATATCAATCAAGAGCAATCCAGTTAAGCACATGGTCAAATTTTTCAAGGAAAAAAACTTTTATTTAATTATTCAAAACAGCAGACAAATGTAATTGGGACATATTGAAAGGTTAACCATTTTTCTGGTTTCAAGAGAGAACTTGAGTTATAAATGATCAGTAAAAGCTTCTTCAGTCATTAAAAATTAAATATTAAACACATACACAGTTGACTACTGTATGGGACAAATCATGTGATGTCCACATCATACAAGCCACCAAAGTGAGCAAACAGTGTTTATTAGGAAACAGCACTAATCACAGGTGTTACAGGTTCTACAGATGTACAGAGATGAGCCTGACCCACATTAGAGCTCACAAATTCTGAAAGATGCGAGATCTGCCGAGGTATTACTTATCAAACCCATAATAACATCACTTCCTTAAATTATTCATACTACTCTGTTAAGCTTTGAACATTTAAGAAATTTCCAGTGTTTACATTTTGCCAATAGAAAGATTGATTTTTTACATAAATACGGAAATAGTGATGCTTTGAATAACCTTAAGAATAGTGACACCAGCTTTATTCCAGCGTTTAGTTGGACAGTGAGAAAGATTAATTTAGAATAACTAACAGAGGAATTAGATGATTGCCTGCCTGTGGCAGAATAACACCATAGCACATCTCTGCCGATGTACATCTAAACCTACACATCTCCAAAAAGGTAGGGCAGATCTGTGATTAAGGACATCCAGGTGACAAATTCTATGTCCCCTCTCCCAAAAACACTAAATCAAGTAAAATTAGTCCCAGAACTTTCACCCAATTGTCCTCAGATTCTAGATCTTTAGTCGAGATTTGTTTATCACGCTGTGAGCAGATTTAAAAAGGCAAAAAATAATGAATTTATGACAACAGGTCAGAAACAGTAAACAATTTCTCCCAAAAATATCAGTAAGACTTCTGTTCTGACCTCTTCACCTACCGTTACTGTTCAACACATATCAAACCAAAATAATTAATGTTTGGTCAAATTAAAGTTAGAAAATGCTTTACAAAGGAAGAAAATGTTTGGCCCTTATCAGGGCATTACATGAAGACTTATGTGATTTTATACCAAAACGGGCAAAACATGCTACATGATAGACTTTTACAATGTTTAAATCTGTTGCCATGTCATCTATCATGAAGGATAGCTGACATAAAATCGCAACATGTCATCCAACTATCATGGCAGTAAGACTGGACCCCCTATGCAGGCCAGTACATGCGTTACTGCTCAGGGATGAGAGCGGAATGGTTTTAAAAATCCAAGGAATTGTTCAGTGTATATGTGGAATTTGCTTTCACATTTTCATTTCTTTGCACCTCATATTTCTGTCATCTTAAACTGGTACAGGCGGGTTTAGAGTTTGGGCAGAAGCATTCAAACATACACAAACAGACATTATCAGATGGACTATGGTATTCTCTCCGTTTGGAGGTGATGGTCCCATCTCGGTCACTCTTAAGACGAATGTTAGCTTGTTCTGTCCTTTCTTAGCGGAAGAAGCCCAGTTTCTCTCGGAGCCACTCCTCTGTCAAGTCTTCAGTGTTCCTGATCTCAAACACCTGAGAGAAAGCAGATACAGGCAAATTAAAAAAATAATTTCCACAACATCACTGGGTGTAAGGTTAGGTGTGTTAGTTAGAGCTCACCTTGGTCAGTTCAACCGTCTGTACCAGTTTGTTTTTGCTGCCGGCGTACATCATCTGCTGCTCAGGTTTGCATCCTGGGAAATTCAGTTTCATTTTAGAGAAGTTTCATTTTTGGAGAAACTGCCAATTATAACAGGGTTTGTGCATATTGACTATTGAATAAGTGCATTTTCTTTACCAACAGGACTGGAGAAGATAAAACACAGAGGGTAGGACACCCTCCCATCATCGTGCTGGTACTTATAGCTGTAGACTACAAATGTGTCACAGGTTAAGGAATCCAATGATTGTTTAATGTTGAATAGACACATTTCATGAGTTTAATCACAGTACTGCACAGAGTGAGTTTTGTTTTAGTGAAGGATATCTGGGCTGTCTCTCTGGTAGCTCATTCTTCAGGTCTTCAGGGGAAATATCCTACAAGGAGAAATCAAACCCTGGTTTACACCACTAATCTGCTCAATTATTAGTCCCACTAGGAAGCTATGTATTGCATGTTGATGCAATAACAGTGTGTATTTACCTCATGCTCCTCCTCCAGAATCACCAGCTGTTTGTCTTTATCAATCTTCACTGTAACCAGAGGACAAAAACAGCAATATCAGCATTCAGTCCTTACGCTATATGAGAAAGTGTAGGCATATATGGAACAGTTTGAGTGTGCAAGAGTTTAATTTCAGTTTGACTCACTGATGATGGCGGCATTATTAGTCTCCTTCCTGAAGCGGAAATCCCGCAACTTTTTCACCAGGTCTTCGTCCACCTCACACACAACTAAAGACTCACTCTGCACACACACAAACATTATTGTTACTATTTTCCACATGTCAGTCAGCTTTATTACTATTTTCAGTCTGCTTAGTTAATTGCGTCCAAACTTTTGAATAGTAGTAGTGTATACATAATTCATAACCGGCTACATAGCTGGAGAAACTCCCAATTAATCTCTTTGATTAAGAGGCATACAGGTTAGGGACACACTCAGGGTTCAGAGTTTGTCAAAGTATTGGTTCTCAACTGGGGGTCTTTGCAAAGTTTTGGGGGGCACAATAAGTCTTACAATTATATAAATGTAGTTATATTAATAAAATATTAATTACACTACTAAAAAACACAAAAATACAAATGTGTACAAATGCTGGAAACGCAAAAATAGAAATGTGCAACATTAAACTCACATTTTTTTAGCTTATTTGGTTTTAGTACTACCAGATGTACATATCAGCTTAGATAGTGGAGTCTCCAAATATTGACCTGGATGGAAATTATTGGCTATTTCTTCTGATTGTGTAATTCTGTTTCAATACAGCCAACTCAACAATAAAACAACCTGTCTACTCTGGCACACAACATCACAAGGAAAAGGAGTTCACAAAAGTCATGCACCATGACAACCAGTGTAGGTCATCATCACACTGGTGTCATCAGGAGAACAATCACCTTCTTAGCTGTCGATGAGGCGGACGAAGTGGGCAAACGTGTTTTGATGTGCAGTGTTGGTGGCATGCAAAGAATCCGCGTTTATTTCATTACATTGCTTGTCATTTCTGCTCTGATTGGATTACATTGTTTGATCGTGGCTTGACGTGCTATTCAAAGTAAAGGACCCACACCGTCTCTTTGTCGCTTAGCAGATTTCCCAAATCTCCTTGAAATACTGAAGTGTGAGCACGGCTGCAACAGGAAATGAGAATTCCCCCAGAGCCGCCGGAATTCCATCATATCGCAATTACGTAAGGCGAGCCTATCTCGTGAAAATTCAAAACAGAGATTTGGGGTATATTTAACGCCAAACGTGCCATTATTTTGGTAAACTTTATGAAGTCGGTGTAATGCCAGAGAGGGGTTGACATGCAGCTCATCACAAAGCACAGGGTGGAACTGCAACAGAGCTAAAAAAAAATAAAAAAAACTCTAACATACACGTATCCCAGACCGTTGAGGCGTACGGCGTTATTTGTAAATGCCTCCGTGTTATTATACATCCTACAAGAGAGGGCCGCCATACAAATGTTTTTATTAATCCAAGGCAGTTTTTGTACTCACCATTTTCACAGACGGCACAAGCTCAGCAGTGCAGGAGTTCTACCGTGCCGCGTCTCGTGACGCTCGTTCGACCAATCAGAGCAATGGAACGCGCCACAATTTGCATAAACTTCTGTACTAGGATCAGTTTATTGTCACCCATAGAAGGACGAGATCTGTCTGATCCCAAAACAGCAGCATTTAGGCATGAACTGATGCTCATGGAAAGAACTATCGGATGCACACTTTTCTCCACCCTACGAGGAAATTAGAGGATTTAGATATATTGCCAGCTATTCGTTCAAAATAAAATAAATGAGTATATGAAATGCACGCAAATGTGCCATAATTAATTTATTTACTGTAGTGTAAAAGTAATATTCAATGTACAAGTGACTTTGGTGTTTAAAATGATGATAATAATAATAATAATAAAATATACAGAACGTATTTCACTTAAAAGCACATTCAGAAATAGCTACAGACATGTAGCTATTAACATGCTGTAGTCCCACTCCTTTTTAAGCATTAGAGTCTTTTTTATTTGTATATGATATAAGCATTAAAAAATATTTTTTTCTTAATTTATGGAAAATATAAATGTATCAGTAACTACAAACCCGAAACCATTTTGTCAACATTCACCATTTGTTGGAAACAGCTCACCTTTTCAAGGCGCTATTCGTGGAAAGTGGCATTTAGAAAACTGGAAAAGTTTCTAAGCCAGTTGTTATTATGGTTGTTATATTTTAAGCCTCCCAGGGGTGAAAACGCCCCCTTCGTCAGTAACCCCTGCGCATGCGCAGATGAGCTGGCCCATCCCTCAGAGGACACGCCCATCGGGGAGCTTGCGCCTGCATAACGCTCATATCTGATCTATAAACACAGTAGATTGTTCTGTTCCTTTAACTACAGTAGTTAATGTGTCATCCATATTATTTGGCGCTCACGATGTTTTCAAACACGCTGTTGAAAACCCTCAATGTTCCAGTTGTCACCTCACTTCCTGTATAGAGTTCAGTAATTCTGACTTTAGGATCTTTTCGGGCGACGGGACCTGGTGCTGCTCTGAACCCCCAATCCTCGGACCGCAGGCCCTGATCCAGTCGAGGTAACGTTACTGATGCCCACAAAACTGCTAACATTTCACTCAAATGCGCATGTATAGCACTACACAGATTAAACTATGTGGAGCTGGAATGCCTGATTTAATCTTACATTGTAAAGTATAACTTAAATATTTGCCAGAGTGTGTTTGATACAGTGACGTTAACGTTACGCTCTGTTAGCGTCTGTATAACTAGTACATGTACTAGACTTATGACAGAATCTGAATTGTATACAGCTGCATGTCACTAAGTGTCACTGTTTGTGTCTGTTTAGGCCATGGCAGACTTTTCGGTAAGTGTTTTCTATATAATCTTGTTCAATAGTTTCAATAGTTCATTTTTATTACTTTAGGCTGTATTTTCTCCTGTGTTAGTAAAGTAAGACATTGTATCCGTGTTACCAGCAGTAGAACCAGTTATTTAAATTTCTTAGTTTCATTGATATAATATCTTTATTCGGCGCATATATTCAATAATTAAATGAAAAATAGTAGAGATATACCAGAATATCCAGTGTATAATACAGTGAGACCAGCATAAACCCACTAGTGAAAAAGTTTCTGTTATGCTTCTCTCCCTCTTTTATAATTTAATTCTAGAAATGACCTATTTTTATAAAAAATATATCAAATGAAATGGCGTTTATACTTTATTATAATTAAATATAATTATTTTAATTAGCAGCATAAGACATATAAGTTAAAGTAAAACATATTTAATAAAAAATGTGTTTAATGACAGCAGCACCTAAGCTGCATGAACTCCACAAGCCTGATGATCATGTTGACCAGCATTATTTGATCCACAGAGCATCTTGTACTTCAGTGGAAGCAAAAATGTCTAACCTTTTGTCAAAAGAATGTCAAATGTCACAAATTTGTTTATTTAATTAGCTAGTAATACCTAGAAATATTGTGGAATATTAAAAATCATTCATTTAACATCATAGTGTTATTTTTTTACACACTCCTACAATTTTCTGTTTATTTACAGGTTTAATTTTGTTTTCAATCTCATATTTTTAATCTGGTTTCAGACTTTTGGACCCCACTGTTTGACCTAGTTAGTCTTTGGCTTTGCGATGATAATATCAGACCAAAAGTCTCTCTGATAACTCTCAGCTAGTGTTTTATTTGCTGTGATTTTTCTGCATTCCCTTTCTGAAGCTTGCTGATGCAATCCCAGATGATGTTTCTAGTGAAGCATCGAAAAATAAACACACTAATCCATCAGCTCCTGGAAATGGGGCTCCGCCACCCACTAATCCTGGCTGGCCTGGTGCAGCCCCTGGTGGCCCTCATTTCCCACCCTCAGGAGGCCCTGCCCAACCAACAGCACCTGGCTTCCCTCAGACTGGGCCGTCTGCCCCAGGTTCCTTTCCACCAGGCCCAGGAGCCCCGGGCCAGTTTCCTGGAGCCCCTGCTGCCCCGGGTGGATACCCTCCAGGACCGGGCGTACCTGGACAGTTCCCCTCCAACCCTGGAGCTCCAGGACAGTTCCCCTTGATGCCAGGTCAGTTTCCACCAGGTGGGGCACCCGTGCCATACCCCGTTCCTGGACAGTTCCCCTCCCCACCTGGGGCTCTACAGGGCCCATATCCAAATGTGCCTTACCCGCCAGGTCCATCTGGGCCTGGCATGTACGGCCCAGGAGGCCCTGGTGCCTTTCCACTAGATGGAGGCCCAGGATATGGAGGAGGAATGTTTCCCCCAGTACCAGCAGGATCCTGGGGTCCACCCGGAGGGGGCTTCCCTCCTCAACCTGGCCCACCAGGAGGCTTCGGTCCAGGGCCCATGGGACCATACGGAGGGCCTGCAGCTCCAGGTGGAATGCTGGTGAGCAATTATGACTGTTTAAATGGGTCTATAAAGAGATTTTGCATGCACGAGTCTGCTCATAAGTGTATATGATGGGTTTGTTTGGTGATGGCTCTGCATTGATCTGGTGGAGTTTGTTTTATGAGAGTGTTGGTGACATAAGCATTGCTTTCAGGGTTGTAGGTTTGGCTCTTGAGGTTTGGGATGCTCCTTCTCTGGAGTCATTCTGCTGGATCACAATAAATCTACAGATCTTAAATGCAAGCACATCTTGTGTAGATCTCAAAAGCTCCTCTTCTTGTTTTTCAGCCACCACATAGACCACCATATTTTTGAGCACAATGAACAGCTCAGCCAATCACAGGAGGAGGACAGCACCACAGCCATCACAAAGACCCCAGTTAGCATCCAATCAGAGCTCAGAGTTCTGGACACTGAGCACATAGTTCATGCTGATATATTAGCATATCACCTTTGCAAACAAATGCACATATTTAATGTAGCTGAGCTACCTAATTTCTGCACAGAACATTCATGATTATTAATATCATACTTTTAAAAGTTCATTGTTTTAATGGTGTTATTGCTTGAAAAAGAAAAACAATAAATAATACACTTTGTGGTCATACAACAAACAGATGAAATTAATATTATTGTAATTAAAGGTTTTTTTAATGGGCTCAATTTATTTGTCTATATCAGCTTTTGTCTGAAATTGTAGGTAATGGTAAGAGGTTGGCATTGTTGTTCACATACTGTGGCATAATATATGGTCTTCATTAATCTTTGGGGCAGAGAGAAGTATAAGGACTGAAACATATGACAATCCCTTTCAGAAATCTGATACGCTTTATTTTGCATTCCGTGATCATATAAAACATTTTAATAATCACACTACTCTTCAAAAGTTTGGGGTTTCATGTTTTGAAAGAAGTATCTTATGCTCACAAAGGCTGCATTTATTTATCAAAAATACGCTAACAAAAAAAACTATATTGTGAAATATGGTAAAAAGTTTAAATCACTGTTTCTGTTTTAATATATTTTATAGTTTAATTTATTACTCTAATGGCAAAGCTGAATTTTCAGCCGCCATTACTCCTGTCTTCAGTGTCACAAGATCCTTCAAAAGTAATTTTAATTTGCTGATTTGCTGCTCAAAAGATATTTCTTATTATTATCAATATTGGAAACAGTTGTCCCTTTCATATTTTTGTTACACCTAATAAGGTTGTTTTGCTTCTTCAATGAATAAACACGTCAAAAGCACAGGCTTTTTTAAATGAAAATCGCCTTACAAATTTATTTGCTATTAACTTTGATCCACTTAATCCCTCCTGTGTTGGAATAAAAGTATTTCTTACAAATGAGCAATCTTATTGATCCCAAACTATGATATTTTATGAACGGTAGTGAATATGAATATTCATGGTATACAAAGGCATCTTGAATTTTAATATTTTATCGGTTATTATCACAAATTTGTTCATAAACAGTGTGCATGTTTGTGTGTGTTTGATTATACCAGGCTTTATTCACTGAGGGGAATCATGAGTCAGTGGGTGGGGTTTGGAATCAGGGATTGGCAGTCTATGAGATTTGTCACAGTGTTGCCAAAGCAAAGTTGTTTATAAACTAGGCGATGTCATCAGTTAGATTTCCTTCTTTTGCGGTTTGTCATGTGATCTGTGACGTGGCATTAGCTGGAACAGGACAAAGAGAAAGGGCATGTGTGTTTGGGTCTTCGCTGTTTAGTATACATAGGCTTTTGTGGTGATTAGTAACTTGCTTCTCTTAGAATATTTGTTCAGTTCAAGTTGGAAAATATTCCTTTGAATTGAACAGTCCTGTTTAATGTCAGGGAGGGATTCATGTTATTTTGCAGACTATGGAAAAGCCAGAGATGGAACTTTATGATGGAGCATGGAAGAAACTCGGACATCATGGGAAAATGTATTAACAGATGATGGAAGTCTCTACACTTCATGTGTAAATCACTGAGCTCTCAGGGTAATGGGGCTGATCCAACACTGAGATGATGATGATAATGCATATATTTGTGCTTTATAATTTTATTGAAAGTTAATTTTATTTAGCAAAGATCTATTAAACTCATCAAAGAGTAGTGATGCTGAAAATTCAGCTTTGCCATCACAGGAATAAACTGCATTTTAAAATAATAAAATAGAAACCAGTTATTTTAAATTGTAATAATTCTTCATATATTTCTTCAATATTGTATATTCTGTATATTCTTCAATATTACAGTTTTTACTGTATTTTTGATCACATAAATGCTGTCGTCTTTGAGCAAAAGTATTTCATGTTTAAATATTTAAAAAATCTTACTGACCCCTAACTTTTGAATGGTGTAGTGTATTTGTAAAAAATCACAATTTTATGTCTCTTCTGATCTTCTCTCAAGTTCTGGGATATAGAGTTCATTTTAGAATAGTTTATCAGGTCTAGCTGCTTACAAAGATGTTTTCTTTGCAGTTATATATACCATATTGGTTAATGGTGGATATTTGAGATTTTTATTTTATTTTAATAGTATCAGTCACTATCAGTTAATACTATTAAACATGATTTATATTTATAAAGTTATTGGTATCATCATATTGTATATCCCTATTTTCGGTATCACAATATACAGTAACAAGGATCAAAGATAGATTCTGGAGGCCAATTTTTACATATGTCCTTAGTGTAGACACCTGTGGCAACTGTTGAAGAACTCAGATAACTTATGTGTATGTGTGTGTTTTAGCCATTGCCGTATGATCTTCCGCTGCATGCAGGGATTATGCCCAGCCTCGTGATTACTATAGTGGGTGAGCCAGTACCAGGAGGAAACAGGTAATGAAAAAACAAAACAACAAGATGCTGCATTACTTCTGCGTGTCCAAAGCAAACTCTCACTTCTCTTTTCTCAGGTTCCATGTAGATTTTGTGAGGGGGCATGACGTGGTTTTCCATTTCAACCCTCGTTTCCATGAGAACACCATCGTACTGAACACACAGCTTGTTCTGCTGGGGGGGGGGCGACTGGATATGGTGTGGTAGGATTTCCCTGTGTGCAGCAGACAGTTTGAGGACTGCTATTCTGATTTACCTAAGAAGGACTTAAAAAAGGGAGAGTTCACCCAAAAATGATATTCTGTCATCATTTACTCAACCTTAAGTTGTTGCAAACCTGTATGAATTTCTTTCTTCTGTTTAACACAAAAGAAGATGTTTTGGAGAATGTGAGTAACCAAACAGTTTCTGGTCCTCGTTGACCTGATTTTTTTCCCCTATGGAATGAAATAGAATAGATAACCCAAATATTCCGTAAACAACCATCAGGACGACGTGCACAATAATTTAACCTCACCCTTAGCCAATCATTACTCACAAAATGTATATTAATTTGTTTGGTTTGTTTTTATTGGAACGATTTGATGAAATTTTAGGCATTCTTCACTTGCTCACCTATGGATGCTCTGCAGTGAATGGGTGCAGTCAGAATGAAAGTCCAAACTGCTTAAAAAAACATCAAAATACTACAGTCAACCGTTGTCTTGTGAAGTAAAAAGTTCCTTGTTTGTAATAAACAAATCCATCATAAGACATTATGATTTTAACTTCAAACTGCTGCTTCTGGCTAAAAGGCAGTGTCCTCTATCCATAATATTGCTTTCTCCAGTGAAAGTGCATTCTTCTTAATCCGAGGAGAAATATGCCCACATCAAGCACCGGTCCAATTGAAAATCATCCAAACGTTCTACAAAACTAATATGTTTTGTGAATTTGATTGTTGAAATTGCGTAATTTATTATACATATGCCCTGCATTTTGCCCAGAAGCGATGGTTTAAAGTTAAAACATCTTAATGATGGATATGTTTCTTACAAACACTCAGCTTTTTACTTCACACGATGTTAACTGATTCGAATGATTGTGTTGGATATTTGGGTTTATTGTGATGTTTGGGATTAGTTAATCGACCTCTCATTCTAACGGCAACCCATTCACTGCAAGGCTCCATTGGGACAAGTGATGTAAAATGCTAAATTTCTCTAAATCTGTTCCTGTGACGAAACAAACTTATCTACATCTTGGATGGCCTGAGTATATTTTTAGACGAACTGTTCCTTTAAACCATATTGGATTTCAGTTGAGTTTTCATAATGTGTTTGTGTGTACAGCTGAAGATCCTGGTGGAGGCGGATGGGTTTAAAGTGGCCATGGATGGCGTTCATCTGCTGGAGTTTGAGCACAGAACAGGCGGGATGGAGGATGTCACTCGCCTGCACATAGAGGGAGACCTCATTCTGTTCAGTGCAGCCCCCAGCATGATCTAAAACCTACGGGCGTAGGAGCGATTTGACAATGTTGAGGTGACACATTAAGTCATTGGTCCTTGAAAAGTATAGATTATCTTCAAAAAATGGGACGAACAGAAATTTCTAAAAGCTAATGATGTATCTGTTATCTGCCGTTCCATTGCAGATTAATCAAACTCAGACACGTGATCTAAACAAATAAAATATGGATGTAAAAAAAGTTTCGGCGGCCCCTCTGAGAGGTCACCAGGACACTGATATCATTGATATGTCTAAAGCACCATAACTTTCTGTTTTTCCTCATTCTTTCACCTGTCAGAATGCCTGATGCTATTAACCTTTCGCATGACACTGCCTTTCAGAAGGTTTTGATCAGTAAGATTTGTAATGTTTTTTAAATCTCTTATGCTCATCCAGGCTTTATTTATTTGATCAAAAATACAGAAAAAAATGTAACATTGAGAGATATTATTTCAATTTCTAATATTGGTTTTCTGTTTTAATATACTTTAAAACATAATTTATTTCTGTGATCAAAGCTGAATTTTCAGCATCATTACTCCAGTCTTCAGTGTCACATGATCTTTTAGAAATCATTCTAATACGCTGATTTATTTTCAGTGCTGGAAAAAGTTGTGCTGCTTCATGTTTTTTTTTTTTTTTGGAAACTGCTACTATTTTCTGGATTCTTTTATGAATAAAAAGTTAAAGAACAGCATTTATTTAAAATTAAAATTCTAACTATATGAGTTACTCATTACTTAAAAAAATAAAGAAAAACATTTATTGACTCCAAACTTTTGAATGGTAGTGAATTTGAACAAACATTTCTATTTGAATAAAGCTGTATATATATCTATATATATCTATATATATATATATATCCTAAAATAATCCTGAAAAAAGTATCATAGGTTCCAAAAAACATGAAGCAGCACAACTTTTTCCAGCACTGAAAATAAATCAGCAATATAGAATGATGTTTCTGAAGATCCATGTGACACTGAAGACTGGAGTAATGATCTGGAAATTCAGCTTGCATCACAGGAATAAATAAAAAATATATTAAAAGAGAAACTGTTATTTTAAATTGCAATAATATTTCACAAAATAAATTTTTTTTTTTCTGTATTTTTTATTAAATAAATACAGCCTTGATGAGCACAAGAAACTCCATTAAAAAATATGAAAAATCTTACTGATCCCAAACTTTTGAATGGTAGGGTATGACAAATTTAGTAAAAACGAAACGTATACTGTTCCAAACACTCCTATATTATGACCTTCAGTATTAGCATGATATAGTACCAAGGCCCATGAGGGGTCATAAATTCTAATTCAGGAAACTGCAGACCAGAGATGTGACACTGTGCTGAATTATATCAGATCTAAATGGCTGAATATTATTTTATTTGGTATGGATTTTGGAAAATGTTCATAAAACCATATTAATGAAATAATTGTGATAATGGAGATAAGTAGATAATTATGTCCGAATAAATGCTGTATTAATGTGAAATGTGCTTGGTCGTATTATATTCTGCATGTTGACCTAAGATAAGAGAAATTAATTTATCATTAAAATTACAGTTGTAAAGGCGAATTTTACTGTGCACTGTAAGTATGCATTTATGCCATGTCATAAAATTGTGCCTTTGTCACATACGATTTGTATCTGTGTGTAAGAATTAGCTACTGAATTTGTTACTATTTATTACCAGCACTTCACATTTGCATTTATACATTTAAAAAAGGCAACCTTCATCTTAAATTGCATTTGTACAACTGAAAAGTTGGTGTACAACTGAAAATGTGATGGATGAACCATCTCAATGTTGTGCAAAGAGCAGTCGAGAAAGCATGCATGGATGCAGTCACAGAGAATGTGAATACAACTTTATGGTTTAACTCACCACATAAATAATATTTACAATCGTTGACTGATATGGTCACTTTTATTAAGTGTTGGTGTCAATCTGACAACAATGCTCAGTGTTTTTTATATGTTAAAATATAACAAAACACTGATATTAACACTAATATTAAGTAGAACATAGTATGCAACAGACTCTGGGGACCATGATGCTCTTCCCTATTTTTGACAGCTCATTCCTAATATGAAATTAAAACAGAATATGAACACTGATTCGTGAACGATTCGTTCTTTTGAATTGAGTCTTTTCAATGATTTGATTGAACCAGTTCACAAAAAAAGGTCTACATAAACTAAAGATTCGTTATATTCATGATATACTGTATATCGTGAATGAGTCGTAACGAGTGAATCTCAAGTTAACCGGTCAACGCTTCACTGAATATCCCAGCTCAGTGATTGGTGGCCTGAATTTCCTTTTGCTTTGCAATTATAATGTTTTAAAAAATCCCTATCAAACTTTCTAATTTTCATAAGCAGATGCTCTTGGCCTGGTCCTTAATATACAAACACAACTTTTCTCTGCACCGATATTATTTATGGAACAATAAGAATTTTCTTTACAAGAATAAATCACTTTTCTTTGACAACTTGTTAGAAAACAATCTTCTTTTAGTTGGACGGCTTTTTAATTCACAAGGCAGACTTTACAACTACTCGTATTTCTTACAGAAATATAATATTCCTGTATCTGCTGATGAATATGCTGTTGTTTTCAATGCCATTCCCTCTGGTGTGTCTTTTCTGTTACAAGGTACTACACTTCCATGGCCATGTACTTACACTCTGAATTTAACTGACACAATGATCGGAAGTGTTTGCTTTTCTACAGATCAATAAAAAATAGCTATAAAATTAGAGCTCTTTTTCAGAGAGAGATAACAATTTCTTACATAATACCTTATTGGAATAGCATTGTGGAGAATATACCTTGGGAGAAAGTATGGACCTTGCCTCAGATATCTGCTTACAAATAAAGTAAAAGAAATAACATTTAAGTTGATTCACAAATGTTACCCAACTAAAGCCTTTCTTAGGAAATATAAGTCAGACATTGAAGTGAGTTGCTGTTTTTGTCATTCTTCTGAAGAAGACTTCATTCATTTTTTTTTGGCAATGCTCCTACACAGAAAAATTTTGGTCAGACTTTTTAGTGTTTATTCAATCTTATTTTGTAAGTGACTTCTCTTTTTGTTTTAAAGGAGACATATTATTCCCCTTTTTACAATATGTAATATAAGTCTCTGGTGTCCCCAGAATATGTCTGTGAAGTGTCAGCTCAAAATACTCCACAGATCATTTATTATATCATTTTGAAAATGCTTATTTTTAGTGGAAGCAGAAACACGCCGTTTTTCGGGCCCCTCTCTTAAAATGCAAATGAGCGCTTCGCCCCTCCCCCTTTTCCAGAATAGAGCTCAGAGCTGCTCCATTACAGCTCGGACCTGCTAAAAAAACATGTTTTGGTTCTGATTATCATGTTTATCGCGCTGAAATCATGCGTTTTAAACCATATTAGTTTAAACTTCTGATATGTTTTCTGAGAGCACACATCCGAAGCAAACGGACAGAAAGCGGCTGTCACAGCACAGTACTAAACTAAGTTCTTATTCACACACAAGTTTACGTTAAAAACACATGTTAGTTACAAAAACAGTTGGTTATGTCTGTGAATGTAAACAGCTTGGAAATAAATTGCTTGTTTATTTTAGATATGTGTGGCAGCAGCAATATACATAAATCAATCATAAATCCACTGCTCTCTGTCTCCTCTGAGGCTGGGACTCTAATAGTGTTCTGTGCTCATCAGTGCAGCCAAAAGACAGAACATTAGCAGGTTTTTCTCGAACGTTCTCGCTCTGGCATTAGATAGTACACTGTTTGTCGCTTGCGAAACACATAACGGCCGCCGTGGATGAAAACTTACAGAAGAGGCGGTAATATTATAATGAGATCCCTTTGCCACGTCACCAAGGGAGCGAAATCAGACAAGCTTGTTTTCTCAGATGCTTGCAGAAAAAGGCTTACCAAAACAAAGTTACTGGGTTAATCTTTTTCACGTTTCCTTGGTTGGCAGATGCACTGGGGACCTGTTTATAGCACTTAAAACCTGGAAAAGTTTGATTTTCATGATATGTCACCTTTAATGATGCTTTCTTTGGATTGTTTGATGATTCAAAAGAGAACGCTGGAAATATTACATAATTAATTTATGTTTCCTGTTTGCTAAATTTCACATTCATAAACAAAGGTTTACTGGCTCTAAAGCTCTCTTCTCCTTATTTAAAGTGGACTTAGACAAGTATGTGGAAACTATCCAAAGTTATATTAATTTGAAAGCTATGAAAACAGTATCTTTATATTCGCCCTTTGTATCTTCTTAAGATGTAATTTTATTACCTTGTTTTTTTTGTGGTTGTTACCCTGCAATATAATGCTGTGTGTGTATATATATATATATAATATATATATATGTCAGTATATATCTTGTTTTTTTACATTTTTTTTTTATCTGTATTTATTTATGATTTATTTTTTATTTATTTTAATTGTCTTCCATTTACTGTTTTAAATGTTTTGTATTGTTTAAAAATAAAAAATAAAAAAAAATCCTGGTTCAGTGAATCGTTGACCGGATGACTTGAGATCCTCTCCAGTCCTTTCAAACAACACATTCGACTTGTGCAACAGGGCCTAGCGAAAGTACTTAATACTACTTTTAAAAAAGTACTTAAAGGGATAGTTCACCAAAAAAAAATTATTTTGTCATCATTTACTCTCAGGCACCAAGATGTAGGTGACTTTGTTTCTTTAGTAGAACACAAACGATGATTTTTAACTCCAACCGTTGCAGATTATCAGTCGTATAATGTATGGCAATGGTAACAAATTCTATGAGAGTAAAAAAAAACATGCACAGACAAATCCAAATTAAACCCTGCGGCTTGTGACGACACATTGATGTCCTAAGACACGAAACGATCGGTTTGTGCCAGAAACCGAACAGTATTTATATAATTTTTTACCTCTAATACACCACTATGTCCAACTGCTTTGAGTGCGCACACGGCATCCGGTGCGTGAGGTGTGTACGCGCTCTGGTGTAGTTTATGTTAATGGGTGTGTTGATATCCAGCCGAAAAGCAATCAACCATAACTTCAGGCAAGCAAGTCTTCAGAAGTTGGGAATACGTGGAAAGTCACCACTCCCGAATGAGTTTGCGTGAGAGAAAGTAATCTTAAAAGAAAGAAGGGGGGTTGGAGTATTTAAGTATTTTAGCCGAACACAACAATTTTTACAAATAAAACATACTGGGAATATGTACGACTTGACTGTATAATCGTTTAAAACAACTATTTTTTAGCCTGGGCAGGAGATATAAATAAATTTTAGTGTGTTATTTAAAATTACAATGAAATTACAATAAACATCCTTATTCATAATTCTAATTTAGAAAAAAACTAAATTAGCATCAATATGTGCCAACATATGGCATTTAATGCCTCGCTGGAATGTCAGGGAACACGTTATGATGTAATGATCTTTTTTTGTAAGCAGTGTTTGCAAAAACTCGGAAATGAGTCGATCTTCTCCTCGCCGCAGTGCACTGTGAAAGTGTACCGGTGGTGTCCGTTAGGGGGCAGTGGCGGGTGCGCACGGATCCCGTCGGCATTAGAAGAAGCAGCGGAGTTCCGGACGCTTTAGGAGGGTTTTAGCAGGTCGGGAATAAAAAGTGAAACTTTTCCGACATCATGAACGGATCCGCACACAGCGCGCTGAGCCGTGAAGAAATAACGCTGAAAAGAGGCCCGGCTGGTAAGTTTGGCTGTCTTCGACTGCCCCTGCTCTGTTAGAGCTGTGCAAACAGAGTTCATCCCGGCGGTTCGGTTCTGCTCGGTCGGCCCGCTCCCGCAAGAAATGCTGACATAACTGGCGCCGTGAACCCGAACCGACAAGAAGTTAATCCTGTCCCGAATGTGCTCTGCAAACGATCAAATCGGGTTTATTCAGAGGCGTTTGTGTTGTTATGAAAGCGAAAGTTCAGTTGAGATCAGACCCAGCACAATACGCCATCAGCATTATGGACCGACATATAAAAACGGACACATTTCTGACAGATTCAATCACACTATAGATGGCTGTTATTGAAGTTTTTCATGAGTAGTGGGTCTGGTTCCGGTCCATTAGTTCAGTTTCTGAGAGCTGAGAGTCTCAGCTGCTTGTTGACATTGATTAAACTGTTATATAATGCGTTGTTGGTGTGTGACCTCTGCGAGGTCATGCACGGGACTGCTTTGATAGCCCCTGGACTTTGACTTGTGATTAAATGGTATGAGTGTAAAACAATAGCAGAGACATAAGTCATCAACACTATGGGTCAAAATAGTCTGTTTAAATAACGTTACCAGAACCGCCTCTATAGACAATCAAATTGTCAGTATTGGAAAGAATACTGTTTTCAGTCCCCCATAATTTAAATATTTAGACCCCTTTACTGATATAATATTTACCACCATATCTGGTGTGAGACTGTCCACTAATATGCAGTGAAGCATGACTGCTAAATTTAGTTCTTTTTTTTTTTTAAATTCCAGACTCTTGTCTTACCAAACATATTTTGATTTATATTGAATAAATTAAAGTTTAATGTGGGCATGCTATTCTTTATTTAGTTTTTAAATCCATTTTATATATGTTATTGTGATGGATTCATGCATGTAAATGTTGTTTTTTACCTCGTAATGTTTAATCAGAATGCCACGGTTATTCTGGTGAAAATGACAGACATCAGGTGGTTCTTTATCTACTTCATAATTTCAAACAATTTTTGATTGCTAATTAAAGGAATAGTTCACACAAAAATGTAAATTTGCTGAAATTAATTTACTCACCCTTGAAGCATCCAAAATGTAGATGAATTTGTTTCTTCATCAGAACAGATTTGTAGAAATTTAGCATTACATCACTTGCTCACCAATGGATCCTCTGCAGTGAATGGGTGCCGTCAGAATGAGAGTCCAAACAGCTGATAAAAACATTGCAATAATCCACACGACTACAGTGCGTCAATTAATGACTTTTGGAGTGAAAAGTAGTGTTTGTAATTAACAATTGCATCATTAAAATGTTTTAACTTTAAACTGTCGCTGCTGGCCAGAATTTTCTCTTCTGATTCATACATGATTATACATCAATTAGGCCTAAATTATATTATTAGTAAATCATAGCTTTTGTGGTAGATATGAAATGTGTTGTGCTGCAAGGATTGCATTTGACAGTGATATTTTCCATGTGTCTCGTTGTTTCTGTGTGTGTTTAAAAAGTGGAATAAGACCCCCATCACATTAAGGCTGTCTGAACGTATTTCAGGCTCAGTTTAATCATGTAAGTACAAACCCGATTCCAAAAAAGTTGGGACACTGTACAAATTGTGAATAAAAACAGAATGCAATGATGTGGAAGTTTCAAATTTCAATATTTTAGTCAGAATACAACATAGATGACATATCAAATGTTTAAACTGAGAAAATGTATCATTTTAAGGGAAAAATAAGTTGATTTTAAATTTCATGGCATCAACACATCTCAAAAAAGTTGGGACAAGGCCATGTTTACCACTGTGTGGCATCCCCTCTTCTTTTTATAACAGTCTGCAAACGTCTGGGGACTGAGGAGACAAGTTGCTCAAGTTTAGGAATAGGAATGTTGTCCCATTCTTGTCTAATACAGGCTTCTAGTTGCTCAACTGTCTTAGGTCTTCTTTGTCGCATCTTCCTCTTTATGATGCGCCAAATGTTTTCTATGGGTGAAAGATCTGGACTGCAGGCTGGCCATTTCAGTACCCGGATCCTTCTTCTACGCAGCCATGATGTTGTAATTGATGCAGTATGGGGTCTGGCATTGTCATGTTGGAAACATGTTTTTCTTCCCTGAAAGAGACGATGTCTGGATGGGAGCATATGTTGTTCTAGAACTTGAATAAACCTTTCAGCATTGATGGTGCCTTTCAAGATGTGTAAGCTGCCCATGCCACACGCACTCATGCAACCCCATACCATCAGGAGATGCAGGCTTCTGAACTGAGCGCAGATAACAACTTGGGTTGTCCTTGTCCACTTTAGTCCGGATGACATGTCCCAGTCTTCCAAAAAGAACTTCAAATTTTGATTCGTCTGACCAAAGAACAGTTTTCCACTTTGCCACAGTCCATTTTAAATGAGCCTTGGCCCAGAGAAAACACCTGCGCTTCAGGATCATGTTTAGATATGGCTTCTTTTTTGACCTATAGAGATTTAGCCGGCAACGGCGAATGGCACAGTGGATTGTGTTCACCGACAATTTTTCTGGAAGTATTCCTGAGCCCATATTGTGATTTCCATTACAGTAGCATTCATGTATGTGATGCAGTGCCGGTCTAGGGCCCCCCGAAGCTCACGGGCCATAGGCCAGGTGATGGTGGTTTCCCGGCCCTTGACCCTTACGCACAGAGATTGTTCCAGATTCTCTGAATCATTTGGATGATATTATGCACTGTAGATTATGATAACTTCAAACTCTTTGCAATTCTTCTCTGAGAAACTACTTTCTGATATTGCTCCACTATTTTTTTTCGCCGCAGCATTGGGGGAATTGGTGTTCCTCTGCCCATCTTGACTTCTGAGATACACTGCCACTCTGAGAGGCTCTTTTATACCAATCATGTTGCCAATTGACCTAATAAGTTGCAATTTGGTCCTCCAGCTGTTCCTTATATGTAGATTTAACTTTTCCGGCCTTTTATTGCTACCCGTCCCAACTTTTTTGTAGCTCTCATGAAATCCAAAATGAGTCAATATTTGGCATTACATTTCAAAATGTCTTACTTTCAGCATTTGATATGTTATCTATATTATATTGTGAATAAAATATAAGTTTATGAAATTTGTAAATTATTCCATTCCTTTTTAACACACAATTTGTACAGTGTCCCAACTTTTGTGAATTGGGTTTTGTATTCAAACAGACTCGTGTGTGTACATCCTCTCTCTCTCTTTCAGGTCTGGGGTTTTAATATATGGTTGGAGGTGGACCAAGCAGTATATTGATGAATGACATGTAATCTATGTGAGGGCAAAATCCAAGGAAAACGAGCCGGGGGCCTGCACTGGGGATGGACGGCTGCGAGGGATACAAAATTCTTGCGGTAAAACCACCTGGTAATTACTGTATAGGTTACAATTGAGGACTCTACTGAATACTTAGTGCTGACAATCTCGTAACTTAACTGTGATCACTACTGGACTGTCCGGGGCTTCACACTGCCTAACACGGACTGTATGAGTGATTTATATTTAAACTAATGCTCCTGTAATCGCTGTGGAGACCCTATCCACCGCTAAATGCAGAATTCTGTAGAATAATGATGCTACGCATTGCACATTTTTTCAGTGGTGCGTTGTGTTGATCAAACCAAAGGGTGGGTAACTTTTTCTTTCATCATATATTATATATAATATTTTAAACACCAGTGGGTGGCATATTCAGAGGTTGTCAGGTTGTTTTTGTTGATTGGCCATACAATACCCATAACGAACATTGCTGGAACTGACCTGGCGAGGGCGGAAAGAGCGGCTGGAACATTGAACATAACTAAGGGACAGATCTATTGTAAATATCAAGAAGAGCCTTTTCCTTGAGTTGCACAGGCATGGGATAACTGTTAGTGGTTTTGAGTTTGGGCAGGAAATTAATGTGTACACGTAGGGCCAAGAGCGGATATGACGTGCAGTTGCGGTGCAAAAGGTGGACATACCAAATATTATTTATATAAGTTAAAAGTGGATAAAACGGTACGACTCACTTCATCTGATATTTGTTGTGCTCAGCAACCATCTGCATGTTTCATGAACATAATGGAATTAAATCATATTTTGGAGGCAAAAAAGGTCAATATTTTCAGATCGGTTGAGTTAATGTGCTTGTGTGTTTAAACACATTTTGGCCCCCTGTGGTGCATGTATATTTGGTATATGTGGGTTATTTTTTTTTTTATTTTTTCAAAGATTTGTGGTCGGTACTTTTTAATATTAAGATAATAAGGATGCCAATAATTGTACAATATTTTTACAATATATGAGCTGTTTTCTATTTTTAAAATGTAATTTATTTTTTGTGATGGCAAAGCTGAATTTTCAAGCAGCTATTACTCCAGAACTATTACTTCAGAAAAGCAATTCTAATGAGTTATTTGCTGCGATTTTTTTTTTTTCTGGATTCTTTGATGAATAGTAACATCTTTAACTGTCACTTTTCAACAATTTAATTAATCCTTGTTGACAAAAAAAACTTGCCAACCCCAAATGTTTGAACAAAATATAGTGTATATACAAAATATGTGACCCTGGACCACAAAAACATAAGTAGCACGGTTATATTTGTAGCCAATAGCCTAAGAATGCATTGTAATGGTCCAAATTAGCGTTAGGGTTTTTTCTTTTTATGCCAAAATCATTAGGATATTAAGTTAAGATCATGTTCCATGAAGATATTTTGTCATTTTCCTACCGTAAATATATCAAACTTAATTTTTGATAAGTAATATGCATTGCTAAGGACTTCATTTGAACAACTTTAAATGTGAATTAAATGTCAATATTTAGATTTTTTTTTTTTTTGCACCTTCAGATTCCAGATTTTTTTTTAAATAGTTGCATCTCAGCCAAATATTGTCCTATCCTAACAAAACCATACATCAATAGAAAGCTTATTTATTCAGCTTTCAGATGATGTATACGTCGCAATTTACAAAAATTGACCCTTATGACGTAAAATAGTCTTGATATGACTACTTTAAAATGAATAGTGTACATTTCATTGTTTTTTTTGTGTAGATAAATGGCCAGAAGTTGGACTATCTGTCTCACAGTGCAGCAGTGGAGCTGTTTCGGTCTGCAGGGGAAGATGTGCATCTTCGCGTACAGCAGTTTGTAAGTACTGCAGGCTATGGCAATCGTGATGTTGATAACATCTCTGAGAATTGCCAGTAAATTAATCAGCTTCACTGACATGTGTTTATGTCTACAGCCTTTCATGCAGAACGGCCCCACCAGCTCTCGTGCCAATGGAGAATCTTCATCTGCTTTTGGCACATGGACAATGTATACTGTAGCTGCCCTGGCAGTAATAACAGCAGTAGGTTTCATTGCTTACAAACGCCTTCAGCTGCACCCGCGGGGGTCCCGGGGCCCGTTTTAACCTATCACATGATTACATGACATTTTACAGACAATCTTTTTTTCTTTTTGTTTTGAACCGTTTCTGCTGAGGGCCCAAACATTAACAGGGAGCGAAAATGGAAACCAGTTAATGTTAGCAGAACTTGCAAATTTTCTTTGTTTATACCATGTTATGAACACACACTTGTAGCTATAACAGGTTTTCACAATTCATTTGGTGATAATCATTGGCACTTAACCAGAATACTCAGCATGCCTGATGACATTGCATGGTGGAATAAGGGAACAGGGATGATGAGCACAGTGTTTGGATCAAGAGCTGCAGAAATCTCCATTATCTGAATTAGACAGAGGGACCACAGGCAGGAGACAGAGGCCGAGGTGGAACTGTGTTTTTGGGCAGAAGACAGGCCCACAGAGGAGTGATTTTTCTCATCTTGTACCTCCGGAGCACTGGAATGAGCCCGAGGTGTGCCATTAGATTTTTTTTTAGGTCTTCTCAGGTACCTGCTTGTGCAAGAGTATGTTTGAAAGTGTGCATGATGTGAATGGAGTTAACTTTTTTTCATTTTTAATACTTCAATTTCTCACTCATCCAAGTTCAGACATGCAGGATGTATTTCTGTGGCTGCAGTAGTAATGGGGGAAGTGAAGACGTTTGAATTGTTTATTTGGTCTTGTATTTGCTCTTCCTCCCTCAGGGGGAAAAAAATTGAGGTGGCACTTGTTAGAATTCACAATCAGAATGAAAATGTAATATTGTTGATATTGTATATGGCTTACACCAATGGTTTTCTGCACTTCTTTCAACTCGTGCCTTGCCACATTGAGCTGCTGGTCTCAGTGCTGCTCCCTGTCTACAGTTTTAGGGGCAGCAGCTTGTGCTGTTTCTGTAATATCTGTTCTGTAACTGACAAAGTTGTGTTTGTGTTATCATGGCAGTTCCTCTCCAGGTCTGTGTGGATGAAACCACGTGTAAAGTCTTCATGAAATGCTCATTCACGATTCACAGTTAGAATAATGTTGCCATTCACATGCATCATGCATACACATTTATGTCTGTGTGCTTCTCAGTAAAATGTGTATATAATAAAAACAATTCAAATGGCTCAAGAGAATGTGGTGACAATTCATCTCTGAGTGCTTTTTTACATTAAGATGTTTAAATGAAAATGAATTAATAATAGTGTTTATAAACATTAACATAAATTGATGCATGCTATAAAAATTAAGATTAGTGATGATAAAAACAATTTATGTTTGATAAATGTCTCTATATTTGATTATTTGATGTTACGTGGCTGGATACTTTCCGGACAGCTCTTTGTGTGTGTGTGTGTGTGTGTGTGTGTATATATATTATACTAGAAGCAGTGGTGTGAAAAAGGGTTGGCCCCCTTCCTGTTTTTTTTTTTTTTTTTGCATATTTGTCACATTTAAAAGATTCATATCATCAAACAAATTTTAATATTACATTAAAGATAATGCAAGTAAATACAAAATCCAGTTTTTAAATGATTATTTAATTTTATTAAGGGAAAAAGCTGTCCAAACATACCTGGCCCTACGTGAAAAAATAATTGCCCCCTAAATCTAATAACTGTTTGTGCCACGCTTTGCAGCAACAACTGCAATCGAGTGTTTGTGATAACTGGCAATGAGTTTTTCACATCGCTGTGGATGAATTTTGGCCCACTCTTCTTTGCAGAACTACGTTAGTTCAGCCACACTGGAGGGTTTTCGAGAATGAAAGGACTGTTTAATGTCATCTCAGCGATTTAAGTCCGGACTTTTGATTTGGCCACTCCCAAGACCTTAATTTAACTTGTGTTGAGGGGTATCGTTGTGTTTTTGTGTTTTTTTTTTTTTTGGGGGGTGTGGGGGGGGGGTTTTTTGTGTGGGGGGGGGGGGGGGGGGGTTGGGGGGGGGGGGGGGGTGGTGGGGGGGGGGGGGGTGTGGGGGGGAGTGGGGGGGGGGGGGGGGGGGGGGGGGGGGGGGGGGGGGGGGGGGGGGGGGGGTTGTGATGGGGGGTGGGGGGGGGGGGGGGGGGGGGGGGGGGGGGGAGGGGGGGGGGGGGGACTGGGGCTTGAGCATTCAGAGGTGGAGTGTGCGGGTGGGGGGGAGCTTGTCCTGCGACAGCATAACCCAAGTCGCGTGAGCGTGAGGTCCAAAGCGAGGGCCGGACCGTCCTCACTTGGATTTTTGATAGAGTGCAGAATTCATGGTTCCGTCAATTATGGCATGTTGTCCAGGTCCTGAAGCTGCAAAGATCATCCCCAGATCATCACACTACCACCGCCGCCATGTTTGACTGTTGGTATGATTTCTTTTTATGAAATGCAGTGTTGGTTTTACGCCAGATTTAACGGGACACACACCTTCCAAAAAGTTCCACTTTTGTCTCATCAGTCCACAAAATATTTTCCCAAAAGTCTTGGGGATAAACAAGATATATTTTAGCAAATGTGAGACAGCCGGTTTGTGTTCTTTTGTCGGAGCAATGGCTTTTGTCTTGACTCGTCCCCCCATTGGATGCCGTTTTTTTTGCCCGGGGTTCTCTTTGCCTATTGTTGAATCAATGACCACTGACCTTAATTGGGCAAGTGAGGCCAGTGCAGTTCTTTAGGATGTTTTCGGGGTTCGTTTTATGACCTCTTGGATAGTCGTCTTGTGCTCTGAAGTAATTTTGGTCGGTCGCGGCAACTCCTGGGAGGGTCACATGGTTCCAGTTTTCTCAATTTGTGGATAAATGGCTCTGCCGTGTTTCGCTGGGGAGTCCCAGAAGCCTTGAAATGGCTTTTTAATCCTTTCCAACAGTGATTACTGTCAACTGTTTTGATTCACTTCATCTGTTCCTGAATTTCTTTAGATCGCGGCATAATGTGTTGCTATTTAAGCATGCTTCACTTTGTCAGACAGCTTCTATTTAGGTGATTTCTTGATTAAACAGGTCTGTCAGTAATCAGGCCTGCGTGTGGCTAGGGAAATTTAACTCTGCTTTCTAAAATTATGTGGTTTCATGCAGTTTTTCATGATTTAACAGGAGGGGGCAAATCATTTTTCACGTAGGGCCACGTAGGTTTGGACGGCTTTTTTCCCTTAATAAATGAAATTTATTTAAAAACTGCATTTTGTATTTACCTGCTTTATCTTTGTGTAATATAAATTTTTTTTTGATGATCTGAAACATTAAAGTGTGACAAACAAAAAAAATAAGAAATCAGGAAGGGGCCCAACACTTTTTCACACCACTGTATATACAGTATATATATATATATATATAGTTGTTAATAAAATGACGTAAATGCCAGCCAATTACGTAGACCTGTTCAACTGCTCGTTAATGCAAATATTTAATCAGCCAATAACATGGCAGCAGCTCAATGCATTTAGAAATGTCAAAACAATCAAACTGAGCATCAGAATGGGGAATAAAAGTGATTTAAGTTACTTTTAATGTGGCATGGTTGTTGGTATGCCATGCCTATATTGTCTGCAGATTCAAAATATTTTGTACTGTGAAAAACCTAGAAGCTTTCTTTGGCTCATCAATTTCTTTTGTTAGGGATGGATGAAATGCAGAGAACTCTCTGTGTCTCAGTCCCATTCAGATGATTGACTCAGGATAACATGCTGTCTGTGTGAGTGGATGGACTGCTTCTGTCTCTCTGTCTAAATGAATAGACTGCTGTCTCTCTGTCTGCTGTCTGAGAGCGGAAGCAGATGCCTTTGACAAATGAGTACTGGTATGTGCATGTTTGTGTGTGTCAGTGTCTATGTCGGTATGTGTATTAGTCCTCCTCATCAGAAATCAATACACTCAAAGGCAGCATTGGCTGAATGCACTTAAAGGAGAGAGAAACAAAAGAGAATGATAATGCAGTACTTCCTCCAGAGTCTAATATTACATTACAGCACATGGCTGAGACAGAAAGGGTGGTGGCATCAGCATGATTAATGATACAGGCTACTTACAATAAACATTTGGATTATTTACAACATTTAAAACAAAGGTTGGGGATTCAGTATGGGATATTATACACATAGGAAGCACATACTATAAACCTAACAATGCAATTTTGCTCAGACACCATCAATCAAATACTAAACCTGAAGGCAGACAGCCTCACCATGTTATGGGTTAAAGCTAACTCCTATCCTCTCTCTGTCACAAATAAACCATGAGAGTAATGAGCACTATCTCAAATGAGCTCCTACACTGTCAAAAAATGGTTAAATTCATGGCAATTGTGGCCAATCAAACATCATATGCTGACACTAAAATGCAGCAAACATTAAACGACAAAAATACTATTTAAATCCCTCCATTGTGCATAACTTATTAGTAACATAAAAATAGGATATATATATAAACCAGGGGTGTCCAAACTCGGTCCTGGAGGGCCGGTGTCCCGCAGAGTTTAGCTCCAACCCCAATTAAACACACATGAACCAGCTAATCAAGCTCTTACTAGGCATACTAGGAACTTCCCGGCAGGTGTGTTGAGGCCAGTTGGAGCTAAACTCTGCAGGACACCGGCCTTCCAGGACCAAGTTTGGGCACCCCTGATATAAACAATGTATAAAAGTAAAAATCACCTTCTTTTTGGGTTAAAGACGATAGAAGAATATACATGTTATGTATTTATATATTATATATGTTAGGAAATGATAAGTTCATGCAGACCTTTTACTTCTAAAACCTATGATTTACAGTAAAATCACATGTATTTTCTTTTAAAATATAATTTAATTTGAATGTTTTTTAATGCATGAGCTTTTATGGTAAGTTTAACAGTTTTTCCTGTAGCATTTTACTTCTTTTTCCATTAAAATCATAAACATTTTTACAGTAGCTACAGTTTATGTTTGTCAGTCATAGCAAGCATATTCTTCGGATGCACATTAAACATAATGTAAGAAGATGTGTATCTCAAAATACAATTAGACCTATAAATAATAATTATGTTCATAAGCAGTAAACATAAAGTTTAGCTCTCGGCGTAGAGAGCAGAATCATGTTATTTGTAGATCGGAATAACGCATCGCCCCCGCCCCGATATAACGCTCGGCGCGGATGGAGCTAGGGGGATGCTGGATGCGCTGCGTACCGATCATCATGATGATGATGATGTAATAATCGCACACTCCGCTGGTTCTAGTACACACTAGAATCCTCACGCTCGAGACCCGGCCAGAGTGATGTCATCATCAATACCGTGAACCGTGTTTAGGAATTTTCTCCCCGCGTCCGTGCTGCTCAGCGCGGCCTCCATGAGGACAAACCCCGGGACTGCGGCGCTGATGGCTGTTGCGGTCGGGACTGCAGCAAGCTCCCTTCAGCATCACAGCTGCGACCCCTGCGCTCAGACGAGCGGCAAAACCCGTGCCACCGAAACACGAATATCTGGAATGGAATCTCTGTCGTCCTAACGGGATTTCAAACTCCGGGTGTGACTGACAGCCAGTCGTTGTGCATCACCGATCATCTGCACCCTTTTAGGACTTTTCTGGTTAGTGTCTACCCTTGAAAATCGGTGAGATCCGTCTTACTCGGTGCCTGTGCTCTCTCCCCTCGCGCTTACCGGACACTGTCCGCGCGCTGCACACCCGGAGGCCACAAGTGCCTGTTTTTCTCCCGCTAGATTCACCATTGATGGAAACTGATGCCCTGTTGCCTTTCCTCGCCCGTTTCTACCTCTGCAGCCGCTGTTTCTCTTTTAATAACGCGACTAGGCCCGCGAGCCCCGCTAAACATCTCACATAATGACTCTTTGATGGATAAAATGACAAGAGCGGATCATTTATATTGTGTTTTGGTCTTTTTGATGTCGGCGTAGCGACTTTGCTGTGTTTTTAAATCTTCTCGGGAACCGACACCCGGGTGCGCGAGGAGGGCAGCTGTCTCGAGAGCAATAAACGCCGGTTATTTGAAGGGACCGCGCGCGCTTCTCTCTCAGGATGGCAAATGAACCCGTTATCCTTAATGTGTATGACATGGTAAGCTCATTAATCATTTCGTCTTTCATCCTTTACACTGGTTACCGTCAACCTCTCTCCTTTTGGCTCTAATTTTGCATGCAACAACAAATGTTAAGATGAACTATCAATGCATTGATGAAGACTTTAATATCTGGGTGGTCACAGTGTAGTGATAAAGAGTCTGGGCCGCTGACACAGAGGTTTCATTTTGAAAGCACGACTACAAACCTACTTTGCCTAGGTGTGAGGTGTGATACTAAGCATTGACAGCAGTATTGATGTGCGAGTCCAGAGCCGAGATGAGAGCGCGTGTGTTTCTCCTCCCGTGCTGGAGGAGGCGCTGTCACTCCGTTAAATTAAAACACTTTACAAGTACAGAACACTTGTGGTCACAGATCTATAATATATAAATAAACATATACATAAATAGAGGTCAGTGATTTTGTTAGGCCTAATCCTATTTTTTTTAGCTTTTTATTACATACTACTTTTCACAATGTACTAAAATCATGTCTGTACATTTTATGCAGTATTATGTCATAAAACATCAAGAAAATGACTTGAGTACATATAAGTGGACACTGTGGTGTTTATCACTTTATTTTACATTAAATCAGAAAAGGTGGGGATATGCTAGTATTTTTTTCTGTGTACATTAAATCATGTTCTGCATGTTCTATTATTCATGAAGGGCAGCTGGTGCACTTTTTGGCCTCACACAGACACATTTTCTCTGAATATTCACCCCTCCCCCTCCACTTTAAGGCTTATATTGTATAGTGTGTGTTAGGGTTGTGTAGAATTAATTGATTTCAATGCCTTATAGCTAACAAGATGCTCTATATATAGATATAAAATGTACTATAATTAAAATATGATTTTATGAAAATCTCTTTCTCCCCGTTTGCTCTTTTAGTACTGGATAAATGAATACACCTCCACTCTGGGTATTGGAGTCTTCCACTCAGGAATAGAGATTTATGGCAGAGGTACAGTGACCAATTAACCTTTTGCTGTTATTTAATTATTTTATGTTTTTTTTTTTCCATCAAACCTCTACTGGAACCTTGGTCCGATTTGTAAAGAACTTGAAAAAGGCTGTGTCAGCTACAATTATTAGACATGGTAGTTGTTAGAGGTTTTGTATATATATTTAGAAAAAAAATATTATGACAAAATGAGAGTAAAAATAATTACGAAGTGAATTAGCACCTGAATATGAATGTTCATTATAGCCACATTTAAAGGGATAGTTCACCTTCAGTTTCTGGTCCCCACTGACTTCCATAGTACCATATACTATGTATGTCAATGGGGACCAACTGAAGGTAAACTATCCCTTTAAGTAAGGTCATCACTATCCTTGCTTGTTGCTGTTCATGTTTTTATTCATTCAACTCAATCTCTGTATCATCTTTCTGCAATCTGAGCCTTGTCACTAGCAATTAAATGCATTATGTACCCTGTGTTAGCTTTGCAAATGGCTTGACTTCACCTACAAGTGGCAGTGGAGTGTTGTCTATGTCTGTAGTGATGGAACGCAACAGAGGAAGAAACACGCTGTAGCCAATTAGTGAAGCCTCTGATCTGAGTCATACAGTATTTCTTTCTTTTTTATCCTTTCACACACACACTGCTCAGCAGCATTGATACAGAGCAGACATAGGCAGCTCTGAAGACTAAGCCATGATTCATTGGGATTTTTAGAGAGCTTTAGCTTCTCACTTATAAAGTGTTGCAGGAATGACATATTTTTGTAGGCCAAAGTCCGGAAACGAGTTAGCATTCCGGGTCGATCTGCAAAACAATTGTCGTTACTGCAGTGCTCTATACACATTTAAACTTAAAAAGAAATTGCTCTGTGAGCCTGTCTCTGTAAAACAGGGATTAAACTGTTAAATATAACTATTGTAAGTAATACTGCAAATATTCTAAATTTAGTATGAAACAGACATTGTGACCATATTTTCTTCCCTGTTGTAATGTATATCCGATTAAAAAAGCTTCACAAATGACATTTTCCAGACATTATACTTATGAAATTCCTAAGTGACAATCAAAAGATTTTCAAACCCCCGTTTTAATGTTTGTTATTTTGTTCCCTGTAGAGTTTGCATATGGCGGCCATCCGTATTCCTTCAGTGGCATTTTTGAGATCAACCCTGGAAATGCCTCAGAACTGGGGGAGACTTTCAAATTCAAGTGAGTTTTTCACATATACACACACATTTAAGCCACACAAAAAAAAACTAAAAAGTTGTGTTTCTTCTCCAGAGAGGCTATAGCTCTGGGTACGACAGACTTTGCAGAGGAGGACATTGATAAAATAATGGAGGAGTTGGGAAAGGAGTTCAAGGGGAACGCCTACCACCTGATGCACAAAAACTGCAACCATTTTTCTTCTTCGCTGTCTGAGGTCAGTATACTCCCCTTTTTGATAGGACTGGGCTGTATGCAACTTCACTTACTGGTGACATTCTACATTCCCACCTCATTTTATTCTCTCTTTCTCTGTCTCTAGTTGCTGTGTGGTAGAGAGATCCCACGCTGGGTCAATCGATTGGCATATTTCAGCTCCTGTATTCCATTTCTGCAGAGTTGTCTGCCTAACGAGTGGCTCACACCCGCCGCGCTCCAGAGCCATATCAGCATGGGCCTTCGGAAAGAGAACACACACGATTCCAGCGACGATGAGCCCTCGTCTGCTATGGAGGCGGCCGCTGGAACATCACACAGCTGCAGGCACACCCGCGTGTGATCTTACATATATATTTACACACCGTATTACACTAATTTGAACACACATACACTCCAACCTCTGATCCTGCTGCTACAGCACCTTCTGCTGGACTGGATGAATACCAGACCTCATGGCCTCTCTGAATGAGGAAATCAAAGTCATGTTTTTCAGTAGAGCCTACAGGGATTTAAAAACCTTGCAGTGGTACTCTTAACGTTTTAGAATTGTTTGATTTTTACTAAGATTTTAGGGAAATGAAAACAGTGTTTTCCACTAGTGTTAGTGTTCTCTCTCTTATAAGTACATAGGACAATATGAATGATGGGCGAGCATAATGGACTGCCCCCTGCTGGTGTGTGACAACACTACACTACAGGCCCCTTCCTCATAAATCCTGAACTTTTTTCTTTTAATCCCATCTGGATGTTTTCTAGATTTAGCCGAGTTTGCTGTGTATTAAATTCTTTTCTATTTTGTGATGGAATAAGCGTGTCATCTGAAGAAGAACTTACATTTCTAACCTTTTTTTCCTCAGTGACTTTAATAATATTAATCTGCTTTAATTTAATTATATGATGTCAAACTAATGTCATCTTTGGTTTACATTCATTTAATTTTAGCTCTCTTTTTATATTTTAGTCCAAGGTTTGCAATTAATTTACACTAAAAAGGGCAGATGACACCACTGACAGCAGTTGGAAATTGCAGCCTTATAACGGTAAGCCATTGATATGCTGGAAACAAAAGACCCTTGTTGTTCAGTCATCGAGGACACAAAGGGGCCATTTGTGAGGGTGATGTTGAGGGGGTGGGTGGGAACGTGTGGGTGGGGTCTGCACATCAGGTCTGGTATCAGTACTGTACAACAGTGTTGTGATTGAATGCAATGTCTGAGTGATTAAGAGAAAGGGAGTGTTGCAAAGGTGTTAATGGTCATCTCTCTTGACTTTAGTAATTGTGGTTTCTGGCTTTTAAAAGTGCAGACTGAAAAAAAGTAATGTTGTTGAAATGAGTCATCCGCACCTCACTACATTACTTTTGCACAATTTTTTGCCCTGGTTTTCAGTCTGGAGTAGTCGACGGTAGTTCCCAAAAGTCAGATTTCACAAAAAATAGTGTATGATGGACAGACCTGATTTTTTATTTTTTTGCTTCAGAGTATGATTCCATCCAGTCGGAGGATCAAACATGTTTGAGTTGCATTCGGCATGACTTGTGGCAATGACTTTAGTGTAGGATGCCCAGTTTTTGTCTGTAACCATTTAGAAAGCCGGCAAGCGTATAATGTGTGGTGTTTTAAAATCTGTTCCAATTTTAAAAGTTGTGAAATGTATTCCAGCCTCAACTGTAATTTAAGGCCACACCTAAAGGTTGTAAGGTCTTTCTAGTCTTCAGGCAATAGTCCTTAGTAAAGTAAAGGTTGACACCATATCTAATTTTTCACAAATTAAAATAAAACTGGGAGAGATGTACAGATTATTCAATATGTTGATTGTCTTATGGTCCTAGAGGCAATTTTCATGTTTTACACACAAATTTTATATTTAAAAAAGCATATTTTCAGTATTTTGTCAGTTGGATCAGCAGCAAAGTTACAAATATTTCAGTGTTCATTTGTAAAATATTAAATATGGTGTATACCCAGACTATGGTCCATATCAGAGTAAATAATACGTCTCTCAGTATTATTTTGACCTTCTGTACCATTTTGCCTGTCAGAATCCTCTCTAGAAGCTCATCTTCTCTGTCTCTCAGGATGGCATGGTTTTGTAGATGGCAACACAGGTGTTTCATGAGTCAAATCAATAGGGAATATGTTTTTGGTGACATATTTATACAATTTTATATTTGGGATATGATTACTGTTATTTTGTCAAATATATTATCAACCTGTAGAGCCTAATTCTTATGATGCTGTTTTTGTTTTATTTAGTCTGAGGCCACAACTGAGATATTTTACTAGTTCAGCAAAGACCCGTTTTGTAGGCTTCACCCACTGATGCCATTTCTAGCCTCGATTAGTATGTCTTGTTTTGATGTGATGGACAATTTCGGACATTTACAGATGAATAGAGAATAAAGAAATTAAAAGTTTGTTATTTTCCCAGAATTTCATTGCTGTCAAGGGGTGGAGAGGGACATGGTCATTTCTTTTAAACACTGATTAAATGAATTCATACCTAATCCCAAGAGTATTCTCGTGTGACTCCTGATAAGCTCAGCAGAAAAGATAACTAAATTAGATCATGTGACGTCTTCAGTTTGCAAACTGGATCAATCCAGTTCCAACTGTGTAAACCGAGCTCAAATGATAAAAGTTTTAAGTCTAGCAATTAAATGTATTCCAACACTTTATTCGATAAAAGAATGTATCTTGAATGCTCATATAATAAATCGTGAAAAAAACCCGTTTTAAATGTTTTTACGTCCGCATGCACGAGCCTCGCCTGCCATTACCATCCCCCTTTTGCGCGTGAACACGCATATAAATACTTCTGCGCGCGGCCGCGTTCCCCAGTCTCGAGGCCAACGCCATTTTGTCCTGTAAGCAGAGGTAAGAAGATTAAACGGATTTCGTAAAAATACACTTTGTTTAAGGTGTATTGTTAGTTTAGTGTTGTATTTGAGCTTTGTTAATGCGAAACGAGTTCATTTTAACGACATTTTGTCCGTTATTATGGTTTAACATCGAGTATAGCCTATCTAACGTATCTGCGCAAGCTGACTAGGCCTCGGCAGCACGTTTGATCCGTGGTCATTTAGTCGTGGTATATTTTCTCAAAACTGGCTTAAGTTTAATTTTACTGACTTAAAGGTATTCGTGATTTATAGCAACACTGGGGTTTTTTTGCATTGTAAAGGTGTTCGTTATGTAATAATTTTGTGATTATGAATTCAGTGGTTCCGCAGAGTCAACAGGCGGTAACGTACGTTAGATGTTTTTGTTTAAAGCGTTTTTAGAAACGATTTTTTTTGTTTTACATTAACTGAAGGATCCACGTGTTGCAGAAAACCATATTTGTCATTTTGATTTTAAAATTAAATATTTGTAAAATGTTGTAATTTTACTAATGTTTTTGCATGTTGTCGGATGCTCAATAATAATTTACGTGCACCGACTGGACTGGATAAATGATTACCCAGTGTTATACCGTGTGTGACCAACAGGCGCACAGATGCTTTTTTCCTATAGTTCAAAGTGCATGTTTGCCAGACTGTTAACAGTATAACATTAACCGTATTATGACTCTTTCCCTAGATTTCCCTGAATCTTATATGACCATGAGTGGATGTCGTGTGTTCATCGGGCGTCTGAGCCCTCATGCTCGTGAAAGAGACGTGGAGAAATTCTTTAAAGGCTATGGACACATTCGGGAGATAAACCTGAAAAACGGGTTTGGCTTTGTGGTGAGTATTGACGCTTTCCTGAGGGTCTTTTATGTGTGAGGTGATGGTGAAATCTACATGTCATTGCCCCCTGCTGTCTGATTTTCACAGGAGTTTGACGACCACAGGGACGCAGATGACGCAGTGTATGAGCTGAATGGAAAAGAGCTGTGCAGTGAGAGGTGAGGCTGAATCCAGAGCTGCTTACACCATCTGTCTAATGTAGATGATTAGGCTTGTTTCATATTGTATAAGTCAGCCTGAAATGAAAATGCACCCTATTTTGTAAATGCATCTGAGTACTGTCATAAGTTCCTTAGAGATTTTTCAGTAGTTTCTTATCAGTTTTTTTAAAAAGTGAAACTAGGTGTGTGGTTAATATAAATTGAGTAGAAATTTTACTCATGTTAAATTACACGCGTACTAAAACTGCAGTGTTATTCAGTTGAAGTAGTTTGTTTTTATGTATTTCAAAGCACGTTTACCCAATTATAAAACCTTTATAGGAAAACCAACACATGGTGAATTAATTAGACTCCTAGGGTTTGGTGTCACCGCTGCTGCACTCTATTTTGAACAATATGCATGTGCATTATAAAAAAAAAAGACACTTAAACTCTGTCCCCACAAGCTCGAAGTCATTCGCATCCACTTTTGAGTGCAATGCTCGCATCTCAAAATGCAATCAACAACTGATGCATAGAAAGTCCCTGGCCTATATTTCTTTTTCAGTCTTTTATACTCGCATGTACGACACAATACACTATTTGAATTTTATCATGGCTTTAATGATTTTTCTCTTAACCCCAGGGTGACAATTGAACATGCCCGCTCTCGCCGAGGAAGAGGCGGCGGCCCAGGAATGGGAGGACGTTTCTCTCCACGCTTTGGAGGCTATCGTAAATCCCACAGTGGGGGTTCCAGGTACGCAAGAATTGTGAGCAATCATACGCCGTTTGTTATTATGATTATAATTCAAAGGAGTTAACCTCTGTCCTTCTCAGGTATGGACCACCCGTGCGCACAGAGCACAGAATCATTGTGGACAATCTCTCCTCTCGTATCAGCTGGCAGGTGAGTGTCCCGAGCTGTAGCAGCAGAGCGGCGTAGCAGCCTTCTGTTGTAGCGATTCATCCCTGCACTACTTTAGCATTTGACATCTGTGCAATCACACAAACAATTAGTTATCTTTATTAATGTTAAACTGGAAGTATTTTTTTCCTCGTCACCTCAGCCAAACCTTACATAAGTAAAAATGATGATTTTAATGTTGAAAGGTTCTCTAACCCAGACCCATGTTTTTCAAACCTTTTCTTTAACAGCTGTGCTCTGGTATTCTTTAATTGGAGTTGCATGCACAGCCTCCGAGGTGCATAGCGCCCTCCCCTGGTTGTGTTCTGAATAGTGTCCCTGTGGTGCCTCACCCGACACGCAGTGTCTGCCGGTCTAAGTCTTGGCTGGGTCCGTAGCACCAGACAGATCCGTAGCACAGGATAGCCTTAGAGGAGCTGGGTAGCCGCTCTCTGGAGGGTCTGTGATGTCAGATCTGCTCCATCCCCCCCATCTGCTGTTTGGGTCTTATTCTGTTGGTGCTGAAGCGGGGAGGGGTGCAGGGTTTTGGCCCCTCCCCCATCCTCTCTCTCTCTGGTGGGGTCCGTTCTTACGGAGGCCGGATGGGTCGAGTCCGAGGTCGTTTTAACGCTTCATTGCTTCCGTTTGCTATTTGGACAAGTGGCTCTTTGCTAATGCCTTCTGTGGTTTGGAACGGTAAGTAGCTCATCACACTGGATAGTCACACGGTAAAGAGGGTTCTGTCATTTTAAATCTGGAGTTAGTTGTAAAAGGAGAAAGATTGCCGGTAGGAAGTTTTGAGACTTGCACAAAATCTAATTAACAAAATGAGAACCTGTTCTCAGGAACTAGCTGTAGTCAGGCGTGTCTTCATCTGAGGGCTTTGCTTCCTGCTGTTTTACACAATCTAAATGAGATTTGTGTTGCCGAAAACTCTCCGGTAGTTTTAAAACTGGGACAAACATCCGGTAAGATGACATCTGTTGAGGGAGCTTTCTACAGGTGCACCAGTGCACACTTTAGAGCAGATGCTGCAGAATGCAGTGTGTGTTCTTAATGTGTGGGTGCCAAAGTGCAGTGTGTGACTCAGTGCTTTTGGGTTTCTCTGAAAGCGTGTCATTAAGTGCTTTCTGTGCTTTCTGCAGGATCTGAAGGACTTGATGAGGAAGGTGGGAGAAGTGACCTTTGTGGATGCACACAGGACCAAGAAGAATGAGGGGTAAGATCTTGTGCATGTACGCATAAGACTGTGCTCTAACTGTTACGTGGTTGTAAACGAGTTGTCCTGATTTGTTTTACAGGGTGGTTGAGTTTGCTTCACACAGTGATATGAAGAATGCCATTGACAAACTGGATGGAACCGATCTGAATGGACGCAAACTCAAGCTATACGAGGATCGCAAGAGGGAGTACGTACCAGACAATCTCCGTTCTCACACAAGGTTTTTTTAGGCCTTAAAATTAATTCATCCTACCACAATTTTAAGCCTTATAAAGGCCTTAAATCAAAGCAGAAAGTTGTCTTCATGGAGTCATGACGTTAAATGTTGTATGCATTGCAAAACATGAATATCCTCCCCCTAGTTTTCCATTATAAATATCCAAACCTGTCTTAGGCTTTATGTAAAATTAAAAAAATTGGTTGGAAAGTTGTATTTTTAAAGTTAGTGTTGCTTAATACAATTATTGTGCGTTCCTTCGTCAGTTACATTTAAAGAACATTACGTTTCCTTTTAATTTACTTAAATTCTTACGTTTACCTTCATAAAACCTGCAGAAACCCTGACAATCTTAACCTGTTTTTCTTCTCTCCGCAGTCGTAGTAGGAGTCGTTCCCGCAGCAGGAGCAGCTCCCGTTCCCGATCACCCAGTCGGAGTCGCACCCCTGAGCGTGGAAGCAAGCGCTCTCGCAGTCGCTCAGCCAGTCGCACCCCAGAGAAGAAGAGTACCAGCAACCGGTCTCCTTCCCGCTCTCCTACTCCTCAGAGGAAACAGAGCCGCTCCCGATCTGCTTCTGCAGAGAGTCAGCACTGAAACTAATTATGAATGTGTGTGGATGAGCGAGACTGACTTTTTATTTTATTTTTTCCTTCACTTAATGTGGCATATGTCATTGTGCTACTTTAGTGTAAATTACTTACTGTGAGTTGAATGGATGTGTGTGTGTGTGTGTATGAAGATGTTTTGATTTATTTCTTATTTTGAGGAACTGGGTGGGTTTAAGTGGTAATGGAATGGGTTAAGATTAGATTTTTCACAATGTCTTGTTTTGATTTCTATTTTTATTTGAACAATATCAATCCTGGAGTACTTCTGTAGAGAAATGTATGTGGGCTTTGTTTCTCAAACTCGCCTGGTCATTTTTGTTTTTGAGTCTTTATGGTGATTCAACAGGTTAGGTCTGTATATACACTCTGGAATAAAGTATATTGGTATTTGGCAGAGATGTTTGAAGTGTTATTTCTAGTGTGCTCCATTTGATTAGTGTGCCTCTGCATTTGTTAGAAACACCCAAGCTTAATATCTACCTTTTAACTGTTAGCTCTAAATTGCTATAAAAACTTGTTTGTCCTCATTGTGCATTAGTCGCTTACATTTTTTAAATTCAGTCTCTGTGCTAGTCCACTAGGTGGTGGTGCTTCATAGTTTGCTCAGGAGTCTTAAAACCAGATGTGTACAGTTTGAGCTTAACACTATCATATTTTAGAAATTTAAGCTTGGACTTGGTGAACAAAAGTGAATTGATTTTAAACTTGATTTCTGAAAATGTATAGATCACCTTCTTAAGAGGGTTTCTGTATCAAACAGCTGTCTATTTTAGAGTTTAATGGACTGACTAAAAATAACTGAGCGGCTGCATGTCTGTGAATTGATACAGTTCCAACATCTAGGGCAGGGAGGGGCTACTTTGATAGTGACGAGGGCCAGCATTTTTTCTCCTTTATACCAAGGGGCCAGATTACTAATCCACATCCACACACCTTTTACACGGTCTTACTCAATTTCATTTTTATTGAAGGAAATTAAAGTATAACTAATGTCATTTGTTTCCAAAGATTTTAAGTATAGCAGTTATGCTAATTCAGAAGGAAACATTTGTTGTCAGTGGACAGAAATTACCCCGACAAGCCAATGTAAACATTTCAATTGCATTGTCTGTAAATTTGCAAAACAAATATACAGAGGTCCTTTTTTTATTAGTAGCCTACAGAACATTCTCAAAACAACCTAAAAGGACCGTTAAAAAGGGCTTAATTTAAAAAAAAAAGTTATTCAAAATGGTATCATAAAATAACCTGGTATCTGCATGATGACCTTTTTAAGATCTGCACTTCACAATTCAGCCTTTAAACAATTTTTTAAGAAAAGGGATGAGTCAAAAGTATCTATTATATTAATTTAAACCATTATTATTACATTAATTAAATAACAATATAAATATAATTTGTTTTAATTGTTTAGATTTTTATAATGCATTAGCTTTTTGTCAATCCACTGGTTCACATTTAAAAATATGTAGCAAAAATAGCAGACGGGCTTATTGAAAAAGCTAATTCGTTCTCTGCCAGCAGGTGTCACTTTCGGAACTGCGGATATAGTGGTTTCCCCGTAACCGCAGTACACAAAGCTGACGTGCAGCGCTCAAGTTTATTCAGTGAAATCATAGCCTTTTGAAGTTTAATCATCATATTAATCCACATAGCGATTCTTGTCTTTCCGTCCCCAAAGACCTCTTATAATTTAGACTTTTTGTACCATTTAAGAGTTTGCATGGCCTTAAATGTAAACAATTTAACTGAAGACGTTTTAAGGACCCGCGGAAACCCTAATAAGAACATAGTCCAGTGCAAACATTTCTGTCATGCATTTGGCAAAAAGCTTTTGTTGACTGTGAATTTTACCTTTGAAATTTGAAGCAAGTGCAACTCTGGCGTCCCCCGTTGTTTGTGAGCAGTGGTGTGATGGCGATTTAAATAAAATACAGATTTCCAAACAATCCAAACATATGGGTATCCCCTTGCACTTGGTAAAAAGATCATCTGTTTACCATCTTGACTTGAAAATACTGTTTTCATGGTCAGTTTTTCATTTATTATTTGCTAATGTTAATGAATGTTTACATTAGAGTTCACATCCTACCACGCTGAAATGAACAGAGGAGCGGCTGGAAATAGCGACCTCTCCTGGTTGGAGATAGTATTAACATCATAAACTGAAAGCAATCTTTACGCGACTTGCTCTTCAAATGTTTTCAAATTGATCATCCGAGTCTAATAGGATCCAGCGGGCCGTACTAAAAGACACTGCGGGCCGTATATGGGGCCCATCCCTGATCTAGGGCCTCAACATGCACACCGCACAGAGTTATTGATTCAGTCAATACGGTATGAGAAGCACACTAGCAGACTGTATTTTATAAATGGATCTCTGTTGCTACGAGGAACCTGGCAACCACATATTGAGAAGTATGAATGGGAGGCGAATATGTAACATCTGCACTGTCCCAAGCACAACCCCCCCCCCCCCCCCCCCCCCATGCCTCTGCCGGTGAAACTAGTGTCATCTGCCGCCGCTCCGTCCTCAGGGCAACAATAACATCAATCGCAAACCAACAGCGAAAGTGCTATTGAGATCAGAGGCCTAAAAGCAATGGTGCCGTGCTGATGAGGAATAGGTTATGTGTTTGAGGAAACAACACACATCACAATGGCGTGATTTGGAAAATAGTTCATTACTATAAATACAACTGGAACAGCTTGTCCTTTTGCTCTTTCAATAACACGTTGTCATTGACAATATCTGCAGCGTTTTATAGACACAGCTAAATAAATACATTTAAAAAGCCATACTTTTACATTTTGAAAAAAAAAACGGTAATAAATAAAATTTATAGAACTGGATTTGCATTCCATAAGAACACCAGTTTATGTAAGGAAGCAAAAAAAAAAAAAAGAATGATCATTTAGGTTAGCCTCAGATTTGCAGCGTTTTGCAAAAGCTATCCACATTATCCATCATTTTTAAAATCAACCAGACATGTCAACCTTTTCTAATTAAATAAATAAAAATTAATTGAAAGTCCCCCTGTAGTGAAAATCCAGTTTATTCTTGTTGTTAATTTGTCTATGTGCTGTTTTCATTTGCTTTAGACAAACCATGTGCCATCCTCCTTAAAACTGGGTTGCTCCAAGGCAGCCCAGAAACGCGTTTTGAAACGCCCTTGGGTTTGCTACCGTTACACAATTCAAATAACCAGAAGGGATGGATTCCTATCACTAGCATATCCCTCTCTCCGCTTATACAAACGCGGCGCGCATAGCGATCCCATGCAGAATATACCAACAGGATTACCAGCACAAAACCAAAAATAAAATAGAGCAAAAACCCATGAAGCCGTGGTTTAACGTGAATTTAGAACCGCTATATATAATCCACTGGGATCAGTGACGGCGCTACACCGGGCCAGAGCCATAGAAAGAGATGGGGGGGCTTTTTTATAGCATAATTTTTAATATCGCCCAGTTTCGCCCCATTTCTTATGAAGTAACTCTGACGTCATCACTATCATTTATTTTCTTAGCACCCCCACACACTGGTCTAGCCCCCCCCCCCCCCTTCGCAACCCCCACACACTGTCTAGCCCCCCCCCCCCCCCTTACACCCGCCACAGCACACTACTGTCTAGCCACCCCCCCCCCCCCCCCTTAAGCACCACCCCCACCACTGTCTAGCCCCCCCCCCCTACACCCCCACACACTGGTCTAGCCCCCCCTTAGCCCCCCACACACTGGTCTAGCCCCCCTTAGGCACCCCCACACACTGGTCTAGCCCCCCTTAGCACCTCCCACACACTGGTCTAGCCCCCCCTTTAGCACCCCCACACACTGGTCCCTAGCCCCCACCCCCTTAGCACCCCCACACACGGTCTAGCCCCCCCCCCTTACCCCCCCACACCTGGTCTAGCCACCCCCCCTAGCACTCCCACACACTGGGCTAGCCCCCCCTTACACCCCCACACACGTTCGTTAGCCCCCCCCCCTTAGCACCCCCCACCTGGTCCTAAGCCCCCACCCTTAGCACCCCACACACTGGTCTAGCCCCCCCCTTAGCACCCCCACCCACTGGTCCTAAGCCCCCCCCCCTTAGCCCGCCACACACTGGTCTAGCCCCCCTAGCGACCCCCACCCTGTCCTAGACCCCCCTTAGCACCCCCCCCACACTGCTAGCCCCCCCCCTTAGCAACCCCCCACACACTGTCTATCCCCCCTTAGCACCACAACCCCACACACTGGCTAGGCCCCCCTTAGCACCGGCCTTACTGGGAATCAGGATATCCTTGATTTTTTTTTTTGTAATCCAAGAAATATAGTGATTTTTAAATATGTATTATTCTATTATATTATATTAAGAATGCTATTTGTATATATAAGTAAAATTGATGTCCATGATACTGGACATTTGGAATGGCAATATAATATAATATCTGGTGAGTAAATATTTCAAGATAATTCCTTTATAACATCCCATTATTGTTATTTTATTTATATATTATCTGAACCAACTTTTTCATGAAGTAGATTCAATAAATGCTCCATGCTTGCTTTTTTGCGACAATGTCCATTACTTGCAAGCACTATAGTAATGAGTAATGATCGTACTGTACTCTGATACTGTACAATCCCAGCATGACGTAACTCTTCATTTATAAACAGCACTAGGTACTTTCACTACAGTTGTCCCGTTATTTACTGGCCATCCCGAGTGTGCGAGAGCGCAGATGCGCCAGTCTCTGGTACAACCCGGGGTCACGTGACTTCCTGCACACTCTTGGCTGCCGCTGCCGCTGCAGTTTCTTGTCGCGAGCGGTCGGTGCACGGTGTGGAAACTCCGAGCCACAGCGGCATGAAGCTGCGCGCAGACACCGCACGAGAATCGCTGCACCACCCGTGAACGGTAACCCGGCTCCGTAGAGCAGCGGATTAACAGCGGGAAGGATTTAGATCCAGCGCGTTCCTGAGGGAGAAGTTTGCTCACCGTGTCGGTGGAGGTGAACGGGACACCAGCAGCGAGCATGGCGGAAAGAAGTGGCCGGTTAAGCTTCCCCGGGAGCGGGGCGCTAAACAGACCGGTGCCTATGAACCTGTTCGCCACCTGGGAGATAGACGGCTCCTCTCCTAACTGCATCCCCAGGTGAGAGTTGCGCGAGATCGGTGGACCCAGGTGGGCTGTTTGTGAGCGAGCTGTTAGGTGCACGGCGACAGGGAGTGGTGTGTGTCTGTGTGAGACAGAGAAAGGGTGTGTGAACTAGTTAGACTATCATTGTGGTGCGCTGATCCAGCGCGTCTGATTGGACCGGTGTCAGCATCGGATCACGGTGCCGCAAATCCAGTGATGTTCTGCTGATTTAGTAACTCTTTTCTGTCATTCACCGTTAAGTGTTCAAATGTGACAAGATTTCTCTTTCATCACTACAGATAGTCTTTTAGAGTTTTTTATTATTATTATTATTATGAATAATTTCCGTTATGCTTGGCGCGATCTGACAGTTCTGTTCTGACCGCGAACACAAACAAACTCTTTGGCCTTTGTGACGTCAGGGTTCCGCTCTCGAGCTGTGAGGTGGCACGCGCGGTTTGTTATGAGTCGGTTTTGCCGGAGGGGTCGAGCTGTCATCAACACGGGCCTGTGTCGTGCAAAATAACCCAGTGGGTCTATTAGATGCACTGCCACCAGAACATAACGTTCTGACCCAGTGTTTCAGAGATTGCTGCTTCTCTAATTTGCTCTCATGAGTCATAAAAGTATTTTCTTTCTTTCTTTCTCTCTTTATTTCTTTCTAAACCACACATTAGATCAAAACAGAGAAGCTACTATTAAAACGGGTTTGATTAGCACCGTATGTGTGCTGGCATGCAGGTTGTCTTTGTTTCTGTCCCATATAATAGATATGATGAACTATGGGTGTTGTCTGCAAATGACCTTAAAAGACAGTTCACCCATAAAAGAGAATTCTGTCTTGAATTACGCACCCCTCCTCACTTACAGGAGAAATTATAAATCAATGAATGAATAAAGACTGTAATGGTTATTTTTTCACTGCAGTTGCAAATAATGGGGACTGGAGCTTTCAAGCTTCAAAATCTATCATAAAGTGGGCCCTACACTCTTAAAAATAAAGGTGCGCCCCCAAAAAAAAGGGGGTTTTTTTTCTTCAAAAGGTTCTTCAAGTGATGCCATAGAAGAACCATTTTTGGTTCCACAAAGAACCATTCACTCAAAGGTTTTTTAAAGAACCATCTTTTTCTTACCTTTTTATCATCTGAAGAACCTTTTTTTTTTTTTTTTTCCCGCCACAAGAAACTTTTGTGAACAGAAAGTTCTTCAATGGTTGAAGGGTTATTATGGAACCATTTGAGAACTAAATATGGTTCTTCTATGGCATCGTGAAGCACCTTTATTTTTAAGAGTGTATGAAGATCACAAGCCTTCTGAAGCCGCTCGATAGCTTCGTGTGAGGAGCAGTTCAAAGTTAAAATCATTTTTCACTGAACAAATCATTCTTTTGAGTCTTGACGTTTTAATGGATCAGTTGATCAAGTTCACAAAACCAGTCTGAGTGGTTTGTTCACCATTTGAATTGATCCAAGTTCTCGAGTTCTCTGACTAAATGATCCAGTCTAAATGAAGGGGATGATTAATTTTTTTGGTAGAAAAACGACCTCTCATAAATGCTTATAGATTGGAAATATAATGTGTAAATTCTGTGGATTGGTTTTATTTTCCTTTTTTGTCATTTTGGAGATTGGCAGTCCTACACTGTAAAAAAATATCCCATTAAATATGGTTGCACTGTAATAAATACTGTGATAATGTTTCCGGTATTATGAGATGCCTGTGTATTTTATAATAATTGTATATTTTATTAAGATATGTAATGTATTTTGAATGACCAAAATCCGCTTTAAAATGTTTCACCATAATGATACAGGTGGCACAATGGAAAGCCACATGATGAATATTCTTCACAAATTCACCTTTTGTGTTACACAGAAAGAAAGTTATTCAGCTTTTGAACAACATGAGGGTGTACAATGACAATTTTCATTTTCTGGTGAACTATTCCTTTAAAACAACCTGAACTGGAGCAAATGGTGAGATGGATGGGGAATAGAGAGAGAGAGATGTGCCTTATGAATTCTTGATCATAATAAAATATTCACAACTGTACCACAGACACATTTTCCTTCAGGCCCTTTGTCTGCCTGATGTATGTGTGTGAGGAGCACGACATTTGACCACAGAATTCCTACAGTTAATTATGTGTTAATTTAAAGGTCTGTTCTGTGCGCATAATTGAAGCTGAGAGCAGAATCTGAGAGAAACAAATCATCTTATCACAGTGAGACACACACATGCATCTCTGTCATAAAAATGACATTAACTAAGTTTTTAATGAGCTGATTAATGAGCTACAGCAGCTGGTCTTCTGAGCTTTTCTGTAGGATTTTCCTCTATAGAGCTTCCACTGCAGTGGGTGTGGCCTCGTTTTCTTATTTTTGGTTGTTAGGGAACTGTGAATATATTATCTTAGCAACACTCAGACATGTTTTGTCAGTTTTCTGGTGAATATCTGGTGAAAGTCACTGCAATGTGGTTATTGTTAACTAAAACCATTAAAAATTGTTAAATCAAAATATTAATAAATACTATATTAGTATACAAATAATACTAAAGCAACAGTGATTCATTGGTTTGTTTGCTCGATTTGTTTTAGTGACATATAAACCCCCATTAAAACACACACACTTTATTTCCTTTTTTTGTGAAAGATGCATGTCACTCAGTCAATGTGTCTAGCCTTTGTGTTTTTGTCATGCTTCATTTTTTGTTTTTTAAGTGAGCGTATATGTGTGTTGAGTGTTTTGAAGAGAGATACTTTGCATCCTACAACTACATCTAAATTTGTGATCTCTGTATATTGTGGGTCAGCTGTCAGCTTGAAGTGTTTGTGGTGGGCTGAAACGTAGATCTGGAAGCAGCTGGTTTGAATGCAATTTCAATCTGTTGATCTCTCTTGATGTTTGATTGTGTTAGAGAATAAGAGGACAAATTAATTTGTATTGAATGACAAGAATTGCCATAATTCAGATTACACACTGCAAAATAGGTCACAACATATCGAGTCTGAATCCTGTGTGACTGTTGTGTGTTATGGCAGATTTGATAGATTTCTTAATATTAAGAAGGGCTTAATATTAGCTCATTGTAGCTGCCATAATCCTCACGTTCAGTTAAGCTGTCAGAGCTGACACATTCGGACTGGTTCAGTCAGAGACTATCAGAGTGTAAGAAAACAGAAGGTAACTGAACAACACAAGACACAGAAATGTCAACTATGAATGAAATAGCTACAGCAGAAAAACTGATCTACTTCTGTCGTGTTAGTCATCCACTTTTCAGTCCAGCATGTGAATGTGAAGTGTGTCGATTTGTAAATGTGTGTGTAATATGATATTTTGTGCTGTAACTGGATTGTAGAAAGCAGTCTTGTTATTGTTAAACTAAAACTATTAAAAATCGTTTTCACTAATTGAAATCAAGTTGAAATACTAACTGATATGTGAATATTAGATGAAGCTGAAGTACTAAAATTGCTAAAGGCACAGCTGAAGTACACAAATTGAAATGAAAAGTAAAAATTAAAAAATAAAAGCTAATTCAAAATGCTATAATAGTATTTTTGGCGGTTATTCTCATATCCTGGTAAATGAAAATGTTCTTGTTCTTTTGAGTTAATTGTACTTGAAAACTTGCAGTTTTACTCAAAACGTCCTCCAGAAAGTCTAAAAAGACCGTGTACTAAAACTGTGCTGCCAAAATGGCTTGTTTCTAACATCAGAAACCTAAACTTATTAACACACGGCTGCCCACATTTACACATCAACAATGCCTATTCAGTGTTGAGCATGGCCTGTCCAGTCACGTTGAGGTAATCCTGAGGGAGTAGCAAAGATATTATTAGCCCTAAACACCAGAAAATGTATTTGTTTAATTATAGATGATATCAATGGCAGATTTTACAATTCTATACTAGTTTGTCTAAATAAATTAAAAATAAAGCATTACAAACTAAAATCAGTCATTTTAGTGAATTCAAAATTATCATATACAGTGGAAAACAAGTATTAGTCCCAGCCACAATTGTGCAAGTTCTCCCCACTTAAAAAGATGAGAGTCCTGTAATTTTCATCATATGTATACCTCAGCTATGAGAGACAAAATGAGAAAGAAAATCACAATGTAGGATTTTTAAAGAATTTATTTGCAAATTATGGTGGAAAATAAGTATTTGGTCAATAAAAATTTTATCTCAATACTTTGTTATATACCCTTTTTTTGGCAATGACAGAGGTCAAACGTTTCTGTAAGTCTTCACAAGGTTTTCACACACTTGTTGCTGGTATTTTGGCCCATTCCTACATGCAGATCTCCTCTAGAGCAGTAAATGTTTTGGGGCTATCGCTGGGCAACACGGATTTTCAACTCCCTCCAAAGCTTTTCTATGGGGTTGAGATCTGGAGACTGGCTGGGCCACTCCAGGACTTTGAAATGCTTCTTACGAAGCCACTCCGTTGCCCGGGCGGTGTGTTTGGGATAATTGTCATGCTGAAAGACCCAGCCACACTTCATCTTCAATGCCCTTGCTGATGGAAGGTTTTCACTCAAATTCTCACGATACATGGCCCCATTCATTTTTTTGTTTACACGGATCAGTCGTCCTGGCCCTTTGCAGAAAAACAGCCCCAAAGCATGATGTTTCCACCCCCATGCTTCACAGTAGTTATGGTGTTCTTTGGATGCAACTCAACATTCTTTCTCCTCCAAACACGACAACTTGAGTTTTTTACCAAAAAGTTTTATATTTTGGTTTCATCTGACCATATGACATTTTCCCAATCCTCTTCTGGATCATCCAATGCTCTCTAGCAAACTTCAGACGGGCCTGGGACATGTACTGGCTTAAGCAGGGGGACACTTCTGGCACTGCAGGATTTGAGTCCCTGGCGTTGCAGTGTGTTACTGATGGTAGCCTTTTTTACTTTGGTCCCAGCTCTCTGCAGGTCTTTCACTAGGTCCCCCCGTGTGGTTCTTGGATTTTTGCTCACAGTTCTTGTGATAATTTTGTCCCCACGGGGTGAGATCTTGTGTGGATCCCCAGATCGAGGGAGATTATCAGTGTTCTTGTATGTCTTCCATTTTCTAATATTTGCTCCCACAGTTGATTTCTTCACACCCAGCTGCTTACCTATTGCAGATTCAGTCTTCCAGCCTGGTGCAGGTCTACAATTTTGTTTCTGGTGTTCCTTTGACAGCTCTTTGGTCTTGGCCAGGGTGGAGTTTGGAGTGTGACTGTTTGAGGTTGTGGTCAGGTGTCTTTTATACTGATAACGAGTTCAAACAGATGCATTAATACAGGTTAACGAGTGGAGGACAGAGGAGCCTCTAAAGAAGAAGTTACAGGTCTGTGAGAAACAGAAATCTTGCTTGTTTGTACGTGACCAAATACTTATTTTACCCACCATAATGTTGTTTGGGGGGGCCCCCCCCCAAATAAATTCTTTAAAAATCCTTCAATTTGATTTTCTGGATTTTTTTTTTTTTTCATTTTGTCTCTCATTGTTGAGGTATTCCTATGATGAAAATTACATGCCTCTCTCATCTTTTTAAGTGGAGAACTTGCACAATTGGTGGCTGTAAATACTTTTTTGCCCCACTGTATTATCTAGCACACAACATTTTCTTTAATGGATAGGCCTATTCTTTTGGAGATTTGATATAAATTACATTTCACAGTTTTAAATGATTAATGTTTTTACATATTAATATTAACTTTAAGTGAGTGTTACATGATGAAAAGGTATTCTCATAGTAAAAATAGGGAAAATAAACACTATCAAATATCCAGTTTAAATAAAAAACCCTCTAATATTGGCTGATAACTGATGTTCTGTATATCCTGAGAGTAAAATTACAATCACCAGCAGGAGCTTCAATGCAAGCTTATTCTTTATAGTGATGCTGTGCTGCTGACTGTGTGCACGACCCCCTTATGTTCCTTTGTATCTTCTGAAGTGGGCATCATTTTCACTAGAACAATAGTAATCTCTCTGTCTCTCTCTCTGATTGAACAGGCTGTGCTAGGCTGTCATATTTGTGTGTGTTGGTGGAGTGTGTGCTGCGTTCTCACCCAGAGGGAAGAAACAGTCATGGCTTTGTCTTTAACGCACCCACAGCCATTCTTACACACACACACTAACAGGAGTGTGGTAAATAGGCGTATTGTTTATATGATAAATCGCTGTTTTGTCTTGGAGCGTTTGTTGTGTATTTTGTGTACGTTCTTGATTCGGAGGGATAGCAGATGCTTGAAATCCCTTTAATGGGACAATGAGTGACGGTGCAGCTCTTTTATATGGTTATGGTGCTGTTCAGTCATGATGTCCATTTTGTAGGTTAACCTAGAGGACTAATTTGCTATGTTCCCTCAGGAATTTTTACTGGGTTTTTAGAATAGCGCTTTTTAATGTGTGTGTGAAAAATAAGGTTACAAAGAAAGAAAACAGGAATAACGACTTTATTCAACAATTTCTTCTCTTCCGTGTCAGTCTTCATCACACATTCATGAGAGTACCACGATGTATGAGAATAAAGTCATTATTTTAGTTTTTTGTTGTGCACAAAAAGTAGGCCTATTCTCGTAGCTTCATAAAATTATAGTTGAACCATTGATGTCACATGGACTATTTTAAAGGGGTCATATGAAAAAAAAAATGACTTTGCTAAAAAGAACATTATTTTGTGTGTAATTTGGTGTAATGAAATGTGTTTGTGGTTTAAGTTTAAAAAAACACATTATTTTCCACATACTGTACATTATTGTTTCTCCTCTATGCCCCTCCTTTCTGAAAGCGAGGTGTGCTCTGATTGGCCAGCTATCCAGTGCGTTGTGATTGGCCGAATAACTCACGCGTGACAAATGTTATGCCCCCCCACCAATTGTGATGCCGTGTCCCGCGCAATGTGATAACAACACAAAACCCCTAGTAACGGGGGATTTGTTGCATCCAGTGGGGACATAATTACGGATTATAATGACTTATATTGTCTTTTTACTCGTTGCGTTGCATCGCGCTGCGTAAACAATCAAACCGTCTCCTTTGGGGATCCGAAGAAACTACAAACACAGCGCTACTCTACACTGCTCAAAACTCACGTTTGTAATCATTGGCAAATCCTTTAACTTAAACGTACTTCAGCTGTGAGCACATATTTTGTCCGCATCATAGACCTGTATAGGGTCAGCTGCGCGCCGAAGGGAACGGGAACTGAATTCACACCGGAACCCCGCATTGTAGGCTACTCTCTCAGGAAACAGTTCTCGTCCTCCGTAAAATGCGTTGCACACATCGGAATATTTGGTTTGAACTGTTCTGGAAAAGTGTTGTAAGGTTTTGAACTAGGGCTGCACGATAAATCGCATTGCGATATTTAATGCGTGTCTTGTCAGTAAAGCCGTTCTGTAATCAGCGGTACATCTCCATCACGTGCGTGCTTTCACATTGAGCAGCATTAACTACACAGAGTCGTTGTTCACTGATGAGCTGCGCAAAACCACTTTCATATTCGTGCAATTTTTTGCGCAGCTCGTCAGTGACCAACGGCTCTGTGTAGTTAATGCTGCTCCATGTGAAAGCCCGCAGGTGTTGGAGATTTACCGCTGATTAAAGAACTGGCTTTCTGACAAGATGCGCGTTAAAATATCGCATGCGATTTATCGTGCAGCCTATTTTGAACTGTTCTGTAAACAGTGGTTGTAAATACACTGTCACACACTGATTTCTAGTTGTGTCCCCAGCGTCTCCACGATGGTTGCTGCAGCAACAATGCTACAGCGAAATCAAAGTTACGCCTCTTCTTTGCGTGGAACATTTGGCGGTGTGAAGCAATCCTTCCCACACAGTGACGTAGACATTGGGGCGTGTTTTAAATGATGCGTTTTAGGAGGCGGGGCTGCATGATTAATCGAATGCGATTTGTCATGCGCATTTTGTTAAAAAAGCCGGTTCTGTATTCATCAGGAAATCATCATCACGTGCTTTCAAATGGAGCAGCATTTACTACACATAGCCGTAGTTCACTGACAAGTTACGCAAAAAAAATTGCAGACGATTTTATTGCGCAATTCTGATATCGAAGAAATCGTTCGCGATAATGACAGCTGTTTGCATAGTTTCTCAGTGAATTAATAACTAATTTTAATTTTTGGTGAACTAACCTTCAAGCAGCACAATAACTTTTTCAACATTTGATAATCTAAAATATTCTCAGTATCAAATCAGTATATTAGTATGATTTAGGATCATGTGACACTGAAGACTGACTGCTCAGCTTTTCCATCACAGGAATAATTTATTTACAGTTATTTTAAATTGTAAATTTTTATTAATATGACTGTTTTTACTGTTTTTGATCAATATATCTATTCTGATATATATCATAGATAATATATATATTATATATATATACTTCACCTATCTATATCATATCTTATATAGAATATATATCTATATACTAACATTAGAATTTTTCCGTGCATCATGGCATGAATGAGTGACTTCTTGCACACACAGCACAACCAGTGCCACAGCTAACTGCTTACTCAGCACTTACAGTAGGATGGGGGGTAGGGGTGTGTGAGTGTGGGTGTGTTTTTGCTCTCTATTTGTGTTTGGTTCTCATTCCTTCAGTTTCCAGTCTGGTCAAGTCTGAAGGTTTGTTAAAAAGGACTGTGACATAAGCACGCACACACACACACACAGTCTGGTTTGCTATCCTTGTGGGGACTCTCCATAAACGTAATGGTTTTTCGACCTTACAGGCCGTAATATTCTATTGCCCTACCCACCCTACACCTAACCTACCCCTTAAGAACGTTGTACATTTAGATTTTTAAAAAAACATTCTGTGTGATTTAGTTAACTTTTACACGGGGACCTCAATTTATTCTAAAAAAAAAGTAAATAATTAATTTGAAAATAAAATAAAAAAGAAAGGAAGGGAGTAATAATATTTTTAAAATTATACAAAAATTTTATTAAAATACAAATATTAAAAACAAATAAATAATTAAAGGTCCCCACCGTGACACGAGTCCCCATGAGTCTGTGTGTATTCATTTTTAAGTCCCCACCAGAATAGAAAAACAGGTACACACACACACCTACCTCCTAAAGTCAATAGCCAGTCGTTCAGACTATAAAATTCCTCTGACTATGTTCTGAATGTTTGCTGATTACTCATTTTACACCTCATATAAAATCACCACACAGAAACTTTAAACCCAGTTCACCAGGTTCTGTGAAAACAGCCTACAATGTCATGTTTGACTTTTTTTTTTTTTAGCAGAGCTGGTGTCTGCATTTGATCATTATTTGCATGTGGTCAAAAATAAAGCCAATAATCCTGCTTCTGGTCTGAAGAAACATACAGGCTTAGAACAACATGAGGGTGAGCCATTGATGACAGAATTGACAGTTTTTGGTGAACTGTTCCTTAAAAGTCACCTAGATCCTTCTTCATAAACCAAGTACCTTCATTTGCTTTGTTTTGAAATTATTTAGATGGATTTATTTGAAACTCTGTTGATCAAAGCCTTTAGCAGTGCAGCTCTTTGTAAAGACTGATCATGAACATCACCGTGAGGTCCAGAGATTCAGAAGATTCCAGAGCAAAACTGGCATCTGAGCACACCCCGAAAAACAGATGCCGTACACCCTGGGGATTCTGGGAGTCTGCACACCAAAGACTAAAATAGCTGGTTTGTGGACCATGACCTGCTCTTTCCCTGAAGCCCCGGTGTGAGCCAGCAGCAGTAGGGCTTTGAATTATGGTTATCAAGAATGCAAAACTAGCACGAACATCCTGAACACGTGTGCATGACCACACGGCAGTGGTGCACATCGGTTTTGTGTTTAAATAAAACTGTGGCCAACGTGAATTCTCCATTCCTGATCATTGCAGGTGTGTCTGTTTGTTGTGCAAAGACAGAAAGTAACACAGCTCTCAACCAAACACTGGATATGAAAACAATGCACTGTGCAAATGTATATGTACAAATAGAAAATATCAGTTCACAATTTTCAGTCAGCTGCATTGTTTTCTGTTCTGCATTTCAGATCTGGTATTTTATTAGTCTCATATAAAGTGTGGGAATTTTAGTTTGTAGGACTGTAGGTTATACTGTATGCAAGAGGGTTGGGTCACAATGCTACTGACTAGGCACTTAATTAGGATGACAATCTCATTTTACAGCCATACATATTCGGATAGATGCCTTTAACCGCTGTGTCACGTCTTGCACTGTTTTTGATTGTCCTTAAGCAGATCTTTTCTCAGAATTAATTAATAATTTCAGTTACTTTGACCAGCTGGTTCATTCACTAAACCTTCACTTCAACTTGAAAACAAGAAATTGACTAAATCATGCATATTTTTTAATGGTTCATTTACACTACCATTCAAAAAGTTTGGGGTCAGTAATTTTTTTAATGCTTTGCTGCCTTTATTGTTAAAATAACAGTTTTATTTTTAATATGTTTTAAATTGTAATTTATTTATGTGATGGTAAAGCTGTCGTTAGTGTTGCTTCCTTCAGAAATATTGTTATATGTTGATTTCGTGCTGAAGAAACATTTCTTATTTTCAATGTTAAAAATGGTTGTACTTTGTACTTGATATTTTTGTCCCCATGAATATATTTTATGTCATGATGATATTTTTGGTCAGGCCGTGTTCCTTCTTTATGAATAGCAACGTTCAAAGACAGCTTTTTATTTAAATATAAATCTTTTATAAGAAGTATTTTCTTTTACTTGCATTTTCCATCAATTTAATGCATCCTTGCTATTTTATATAAAATATAAAGATTTTTGTTTCATTTTATCAATAGGTAGGCCATCTAGAAATAATTTAGGTTCCCATGATCATTTGGCTATAAGTTCTCTGCCTATTTCACACATTGGGCTAAACACTGATATTAAAAAGTCAGTTTATTTGCCATTTTTGACATAGCCACAGATTATAAGCATGCTTCTTCTGTCTTTATGCACTTTGTTTTATATTTTCTTAACTAATGCGATTATATTGTAGCATCAAGTGTATCACAAGCACTTGTCATTGTATACATAGGTGCATTTTTACAGGGCATTTATAATATTTTAAACATAAAGACTTGCATTGTGCTACAGGAGATGTTTCTGCAGCTGGAGCAACTAAATTATTGTGTTTCTAATCAGCAATTTTATGTTTTGTGTGTGTGTGTGGATCCAGTGAGAAAGTAGGAAAATGTAGGTCAGTTGTTTTTACAAGGGAAGGAGATGCATGTGCATGTTGACTCAAATGTTTTCAGCATGTGTTAGTCTTTAACTGCAGTTTGCTGGAAGTCAACACACTCATACTCACATCTGCACCTAATGAGCTTGAATGAAGCCAACCGAGTGTGTCCAGAGAAGCGTGTGCTTGTGCTCAGGTGAAACACAGGATTGTTTGCATCGGTTTATGTTCTCCTATCTCCATTAAAGTCTTAGGTTAACTCGATCTCTCCTGTCTATCTATCCGGTTTAAGAGGATCAGTGGTGGTTTGTTCTGTCTCTCTGTCATACACAGGTCAGGGACTCCTGTAATCTCACCAGGGTGAAATCAAGCGTAGCTTTAGTTCTGGTAGGTCACGTTAGTCAAGCTCGCATCAGCTGACCTTCAGCTGATCCCCATCTACCTATGGGAATACGACACCTATCTAAGCATTCATATATAAGGTCTCTCAGTATTATCAGCAGTTTTCGCATTGCTCAATAGCTAATTACCCTCCTCCATCCCCAACTCCTTCTCTGTCAGTCGGGATTCAGCCTTCTGATTCTCCTTTGAATCCGACTCATTTCTAAAATGTTACATTCAATTATTGAACTTTTATGATATTTGCAATACATTTATTTCTGTTCTGTTCTGTTTACCCTGGGGGTTGTTGCTGCTCTCCCTGCTCTCATCCATGCTAGGCTGCATGGATGCGCAGGGAGTTCTTGCCCAGAACAGAACCATACCGCCAATCCAAACTGTATGCTAATTGTCAATCATCTTTGACGATAGTGGTCCTGACCGAAATGAATTCAGATCTACTGTGAGTGAATTACTGTTTATATAGTCCATCTCTCTCTCTCTCTCACACACACTAGGGCTGCACGATAAATCGCATGCGATATTTTAACGCGCATCTTGTCAGAAAGCCGGTTTTGTAATCGCGGTCAGTAACCTGCTGGCTTTCACATGGAGCAGCATTAACTACACAGATCCGTTGTTCACCGACGAGCTGCGCAAACCGATCATATTTTGCTGCATGTTTGCGCAGCTTGTCGGTGAACAATGGCTCTGTGTAGTTAATGCTGCTCCATGTGAAAGCCTGCGTGTGATGGAGATTTACCGCTGATAGTTCGAAAACATAATTCAGAGTTTCAGATAAACAAATAATGTAGAAAATGTCAAGTGTGTTTATGGTTTTCTTGGTAAAAACTACAGTTTATCCTGAATTCGCATACAGCGGGATCCAAACATCTAAAACCACTAGTGCAAATGCTTCTATTTCGCATTTGTTTCTAATACAACGCTACGTTTTTAGTTAAAAAATACATTATCAACATTTCTAAGTATTTGATTTGCCCATTTTACATTTGTGATCAGTGTTCTCCAGTATGATTTGAGAATGATCCAAAGAACGTCTTGTGCTTCAACCGAATCAAGAACATCTTGACCTTTTGTACAAATGAGTTCAGTGACAAATCTGCTGAGATTTCTTTACTTATACACTACCAGTCAAAGGTTTTTGAACAGTAAGATTTTTCATGTTTTTAAAGAAGTCTCTTCTGCTCACCAAGCCCTCATTTATTTGTTCCAAAATAAAACCAAAAGCATGATTGTGAATCCATTCTACTATTTAATGACTGTGCTTTCTATTTTAATATATTTTAAAAATTAATTTATTCCTGTGATTTGCAAAGCTAAATTTTTTCACGTTCGTAGATTAATAGGAAAGTCGAAGACAGCATTTACCTGAAATATAACTCTTTTGTAATATTTATCAAAGAATCCTGAAAACATGTACCCAATTGTTTTAAATATTGATAATAATAATAATTTCTTGAACAGCAAATCAGCATATTAGAATGATTTCTGAAGGATCATGTGACACTGAAGATTGGAGTAATGATGCTGAAAATTTTGCTTTGATCACAGGAATAAATTACATTTTTAAATGTATTTAAATAGAAAGCAGTTATTTTAAATAGTAAAAATATTTCATAAGATTACTGCTTTTGCTGTATTTTGGATCAAATAAATGCATGCTTGGTGAGCAAAAAAACCTTACTATTCAAAAAATGTTGGCTGGTAGTGTAAATTTCATTTGATCGTGGTGATCTAATAATATTTAATTTCATAATTTCTTCTAATGTCAGTATTTTTTTATTTTCAGGTTTATATGGATAAAATAGAAAGTTGGTCTCAGCCGTTTGGACCTGATTGCACATAAGCCCAACAGAAATAGCTTTTTTTGTGTCTGTTTACTAGTCATGTGCTTTTCATACCAACTATAACTTAAAATAACTTATAGACTTACACACTGCTTAGTGTGTGTGTGTGTCTCTTCCATCATTTACACTAAGGATTATTCAATTGAGCTAATTAGGACCAAGCTGACCTTGTTAGAATAGTGTGTGTGTGTTTTTAGCTTCTACAAGTAAATGTAGGTCAGCTCTCAGGGGTTTACTCACTTTCAGACACATGCAGAATATTTGGACCGTCTTTCTGATGAGATCACATGAACACGAGTCCAGCATGGAAACTGCCCTTTAAAACACTTGGAAGACACACATAAACAAAAACTATGAAATCCAAATAGATTTGTGGCTTTTAGTCCATGTGGTAGTTTTGAGGCAGTCTTTGCAAGTGTAATTCTAAATGTTTTACTGATTCTTAAAGTTAAAAATTGTAGTCTCTTCCAGAAAATGACTCCAACCTTGATGACTCATCCTGCACTACTCAATTTTCTGTCCAATCAGATGCTCTCTAGAGTGTGAATGTCCCTCCCCATCACGCTATTTGCAACTGTGTAGAAAACTTATGGCAGTGCTGTAACTAATATGAGAAATTACCCCTTACATCAACATACCCCCTAAAATCAACAATCCATTTTTTCCCCCCTTTTATTTAAATGAAGTAGGCTATAGTTCTGGAAATGTGCCTAAGTTTATTTATTTTCTTTAAACAATATAATATTTCCATATATCTCAAATCTAACCTTTTACCTGGGATATTTTATTCTTCTTTTTTTAGGTAGAGTAACAATTTTTTTATAGTCCCAGCAGCACATCCTGTTTCAATAGGATACATACAACATGAATTTGTAAGTGGTGTTGTTGTTTTTTTCCATAACCACTCCATATCCTTAGGTGTATCATTAAATTATATATTTATTATTTTTGTATTCTTGGTTATAGGATTTACTAATATTTGAATGAGCTTTTATTTTAATTTATATTTACCGTTTTTCATTTTAATTTTAGTTTATTCATTTATTTTTTGTGGTTTTATTAGTTCTATTGTTTTTTTGAAATATTTTTTATTTCAGTTTTAGTTTTAGTATTTTTAGTACTTCAGCTTAAACTTATTTTAGTTCTACATTTTTAAGTTATTCATCTAATATTTATATTTTGTTTATTCCAGCTTTTTATAATTAATGAAAACAATTTTTAATGGTTTAGTTTTAGTTATCAGTGATGTGTACTAATGCATCGGCTAATCCCGGTGTTCTGTCCGGGCCCGTAACCTGAGCATGGTTTCACCCCTTAGCACTGCCCTTTCAGACTTACAGTTACAGTAGATGTGCGTGTAACCTGAGTCAGGAGTGATGGAACCTCAGGGTTTCTGATGAGAAACGAATGAAATTGATTTTGCTCTAATTCCCTCTGTGCTTTCAGAGTCTCTGCAGCATCTGCCAGAGCGAAACACACACAGTCTCTGTAGAAGAGTGTGTGCAATGGAGCTGTGATTGAGTTGGGATCCAGCTGAGTGGAGTGAGACACGTTTTTCTTTAACTCCCCGAGGATGAACAGTCCCCTGTTCTTTGTGAGAGTTAATTGAGGGTGTTAATCCTTGTATAGCTGTTTACATATTATAGAGTGGTTGATTGACGTGAGGTGGTGTGCGTGAGAGACACAAGCCGCGCACACACCCCCACACACAAACACACACCCACCACCCCACGCAGCTGAATCTCATCCTTTGTACCTGACAAATAGAACATAAAATTGCCTGTGGTGGCCATTGTTTTTCGTCGTGTTTGTTGGTGGTCTCAATAATCAACCTCTCATACAGCTTTCACTAAAATCAATTATTTTTACTTCATGTATTTATTATAAATATAGTGTGTGTTGACTGTTTAAAACTACAGTATGTAATTTGTTGAATTTGTGATTAACTTGAAATATGGCTGTGTTTTTACAGGGCGAACCTAAGCCAAATTTATTCATGTTTTAGAAATAAGAATTGCATTTTGCATCATTTTCATTATAATTAAGTAGATAATCATCTTCCCCAATTATCTTTAGTCTACTACAATTTAAAAAATTTCATTCTCATTACTGTAATGCAGAAACGCATACGTTATGTAAATTGCAAAGTATATTTGCAAAGTAGAATTAGAAGTCTTCCACACATGACATTATCTGTTATACTCTAATTAATTTATGCAAATTTTCATTTAGGAAAATCATGCCTAGACAGAAATGATTTTTACTGTGCAATGTTGCTTAAATTCAAATGAGTTAAAAAAAAAAATCTTATTAATATATTAGTTTTTGGGCTATTGTTAGTGTGTGTGTTTGTGAGAGAGCAATGTGTGTATGTTAAGTCTACTCAAAACCGCTGTGTGTTTCTTTGTTGTGGTCAGAGTTAGCATGCTAATCGCTCAGGGAAGAAGAATGGCTTTTGTTTGTTTGTGTGTGTGTGTCGAAGTGAGAATGTTGTGTGAACAATACCAGCCTTCAGATTACTCAAGAGATTGTACTGTGTGCCTCTCTCTTTCTCTCTTCCTTGTCCTCATAGTACCTGGTATGTGATTTGAATATATAAAGTATTTCTCATTAATATTCTATGAGGTGCATGCATATGGGTCCGTTTCCATTGTCTTCCCTCTCTGTACAAGCTGCTCTGGGGCCTCTAGGGGCCTCTCTGGTCCCTTGATCACTTCCCTCTGTGACATTCCTGACAATACTGACTCATCTCTGCTCTGACTCTCTCCCTGCATGACTGACGTTATCTCATTCTCTCTCTGTGACAGGATTCTCTCCCTCCACAGTCAGTGTGCAAAGGGGCATTTCACCCAAAAATTAAAAATCTGTCATTTATTCGACCTCATAGTTGTTCCAAATCAATAAGACCACAAAAGGAAATCAGAATACTCGCATTCTTTTCCAAACTATTAGTAAATGTGCTTGTCAGGCTCCTTAAATGACAAAAATCACCATAAAAGCACGCAACTTGTACATTATATTCCAATATCTGAAGTCATTCTTAGCTTTGTTCGAGATCCAATGGAATTCTCTCTTGCAATTTGAATAATGCGCATAAATTTGCCCGCCTGCATTATTCAGTTCGGAGCTGTTGGCAAAAGGGAGATTATTGGCAATAATTGACTGACAATGTCTTTTTTTTTTTTGGTCTGCTATTCCTTTACTTCTGAAATGTTTGGACTTCTGTTGATGCAAATTTGGGAGTTGAGATTCTTTCCTCATTTGCATTGTCACTGTATGTGTTAAAGGATGGATGTCTCTCAGTGCAGTGTTAAGGTTTACTGCAGTGTCAAGAGCAAGGGTGTGTGTTTATTATGTTTTAGTAAAACGATTTTGGCCCTTTTGAGCGGTTCCTCGTGCCTAAAATGACAGACACTCAATGGAACGTTTTGTAAACAGTTTTGTATGCAAGTTTCCAGAGGACTGAAATCCCTGAACCCCACTTTATCAATCCCTTGAATTCCAGCTGTTTTCTGGACTGATCTGTCCCATTTGAAAGCTGCTATGGGCCTGTTTTCAGCTTCAGACCTGATTCAGTCTTGTAGAAATTCTCCCTGCTGAGTTTTAGAGTTTAGTTTGGCAGTAGTTGGTCTTAGGAAGATTGAGTTTTCTTTGGAAATTGAAGGTTCATACAGTGCCTTACTGATAAGAATCTCAGGATATTAGAAAACAAGATTATCAACTCACATCCTGTTACAGGAGCAAACATATGGATCACATTCCTAAACATTTACTGATAAACAGCAACTGAGTGCCTGTTTGTAAACCAACTGTAAAGTGAAGAGATAGTTCACCCTCAGTTGCTCATTACAAAGATTGCTTCTCGATTAGCCAGATATTATGTATGATCACATATTTGTGTAAATAAGGCTGTTGTTTTTGTCTGTAGGCTGTGCAGTCTGACTTTGAAGAAGCTCGTGATGATGAAGGAACTTGACAAGGAGCTGATTTCTGTCGTCATTGCAGTCAAGATTCAGGTTAGTAATCAGCTTCATAAAGTGTATGTTGTTTTTCAACAGCAGCGTGTCTAGATTTTTTGCAACAGAGCACAGCATTTACAAGTTTAGAGACAATAAACATATTCTAAGAGGGTTACAATACATGAGAAATGAATTAAAGTGCATAATATCGTAAAGTGTAATAAAGAGTCATAAAAAAATAAAATTTTCGTCAATACAGAATGATGATAAATTCCTTATGGCATAATTTTCAAAGTCCACGGTCCAGAAAGCTTTTCAATAAACAAAATCCCAAATTAATGGATAATTGTTTCTTCAAAGTGATGACCGAAGGAACAATTGGGTGACATACAGATAAAGAGACTGTTTGTGCCTGTAGGGCTCCAAGCGAATCCTGCGCTCTCATGAGATAGTGCTGCCCCCTGCTGGTGGGGTGGAGACTGATCTCGCTCTCACTTTCTCGCTACAGGTAAAGATGTCTTCAAAACACACTTTTTCAAATTGCTCAGTCATAAATGGCTCTGAACCAAAACTTGGTGAACTACCTAGTTATCTACTGCTGACATTGACAGCTGCCTTGCCTGACAAAGAAGTGATTGATTTGGAACACTCTGCATCACTCTTTGCAATGCATTATGTATACAAGTACACATGCTGCACTGCTTTAAAAATAAAACAAAAGGAAGATATCATGGAAACAGCCTTTGTTTTGGAAGTTTGTCTATGACACCTGTAAATGCTCCCTGTGTAGGCAGCTTACTAGGTTTCGAAACAGAGCCAATATTGCTTTTAAGACATAATAATTTCAGTGTGCTCTGAATCATTCTAGAGTTTTATTATGAAATTGAGTTGGATGTTTTTCCTGTCTCCTGTGTGTACATGTTTGTATGTGAGTAGTACCCTCATTTTCTGAAGCGCGAGGGAAATAAGTTGCAAATCCTGCTTCAGCGGAGGAAGAGGTACAAAAACCGAACAATTTTGGGTTACAAGACGTTGGCTGCTGGTTCTATAGACATGGCAGAGGTATTTCGGATTTCTCAGTGAGGTTAATAGTCACTTTTGAAGTAGATACAATGCTTAAATGCTGATTTGTTTGTATGTGTAGGTGATGCAGCATCCTGCAGAAGGTGGGCAGGTCTTGGCTCTTTGCAGTAATCAGAAGGAGTTTCTGGGTAAAGTTGCTGAGATTTGGATCTATTCCCTGTCCAGTCAGCCTATAGACCATGAAGAGGCAGCCATTCTGGGACAGAAAATCAAATGTTCTGGTAAAATCATCCATACATACACATACATTTTTCATTAGTCTATGACATGTCCCCATGGCAATAAGAAATTGTGTTCTTTATGAGAGATGTGAAGTTTTACACTAAGGGTTTTTTTTTTTTTTTTTTCTGTATTGGTGGTTATTTTTAGCGTGACAGATGGAATCGATTTAGCTGTTTACTGTTGCACATTATTCATAAATCAGTTAATTTCTTACAAAAAAGTGTTTATTAATGTATTGTCAAATGTACAGTATATTCTGATTTCAGACCAGCCATACAAATTCTCATTTTATAATACTAAACTCATCATTAAATCCATTGGTTCATATAATATATATATATAATATATAATTATATATTACAGATATATCTATTCTTTGAGACCTTAATGTTTCCTTGAAAGTACCCCTTAGTTTTTTTTTTTTTTTTTTTTTTTTATTACTATTTTTTTTTAAGCTGAAACCCCTCATGACCAAACCTCAGTTTGGAAGACCTTCATTATGTTGCTTTTGCATACTTACTATTTTAATGTCCTTTTATTCGTTTTTTTTATTATTATTTTTATTTAAAGCAAAAATATATCTATTAATGTCCATTTATTAGTTATCAAACATTATTTAAAAAGCATTCTTAGCCAAAATGTCAATAGCAGTACATCACTAGCTGGAACACTGCTTTGACCAATCAGTATTCAGGACTGGGCCTTTCCTTTTTCCTTTTTTGACTTTGTAGATAATTACTCAGAAGAAGAGTATGAAAGCTTCTCATCGGAGCAGGAGGCCAGTGATGACGCAGCACAAGGACAGGTGATTACAAACACCACACAAGCAAAGCAACCTCACTTCCCTCTTTTTCTGCTGACTCGTGTGTGTATATACATGCTCCTCAGGATCTTGAGGATGACGAGTACGAGATGAGGAAACCAAAAAAGCAGAGGAGGTCAATAGTCCGGACGGCATCGATCACCAGGGTAAGAATGCCAGAGAACAATGAGAATTTACTCCCAGTCATCGCTGTCAGATGTGATCGTGTAGTAAACAGACTGTTAATATGAGTGTGTATGTCTGTGTGTGTGCTTCTCTTTCTCCATTAGCAGCAGAACTTTAAGCAGCGCGTGGTGGCATTGCTCAAACGGTTCAGAGTTTCTGATGAGGTGGGTAAATATAGAGTCTATTTGTTTTTTAAGTGTATAAATACATGTTGTGCAGGTTGACCTGTGTGGTGAACCAATATGTTTTGTCAACTTTTTCCCCCATCTCAGTGGACCAAATCCGTGTTTGTGTGCAACTTAGCTTATGTTTAACTAAATGTACTTTACTTTAGATGTACAAAGACCTCTCACCTCTGACATGATAGATAGTCTAAATATGATCAAGTCATGCCAAGCCACCTGTCATTATAATGTTATTATTAAATAATTAAATAATCAAGTCAGTTCAATTTGATTCAGTTCAGTTCATCTGATAGTGTCAGTGCAGTCAAATCAATAATATTACTGAATTTTAAGTGTCCTTTAAAACCACAACTAAGCATGCCACAAGAGTGGCATGGAACTCAGACTTCCATCAGGTGACAGAAATGTAGAAAAAACCTAAAGAGAAACCAGGTTAATAAATAAGTTGTAGGTATAATAAATTAGTTGTAGGAAGGTGATTTCTTTTCCTGTTGTATGATTCTGTTCAGTCTGTGTTCAGTCAGCGGACACAAGGCCTGACCCTTGCCTGGCTCCACAGATTAATTTAGCCATGCTTAATCAGCACTGCTACGGAAACCGAATCCTTGTTTGCCGATAATCTTGCAGAGTGGAGTTCTGCACAATGAGAGCAGGACTGACACAAGGACTTTGGCTATAATATTCTTACTGCTTCTGCAGTGTATAGTATGTATACTGTAAACATTATGCAAATATATATAAATGCGCTGCTGTAGTTGCCCAAAATCACAATTTTTTACCCCAAAATGGCCCCACCATGCAAAGGACTCTGGATTTGATCCTCGATTACACTTTAACAAATTTTTCTTGAACCGTTTAATGTTGACACAATTTTAACACATAATTGGTAAAAAAAAAAAAAAAAAAAAAAGGGGTGTACAAAACAAGTTGAAATTCGGCAGTAAGACCTATATCGCCACCATATATTATTCAGTCAAATAGTACTAGTATTTTGTTCCTACACCATTCTATATATTCAACAATTTCGACATATAACCAGTAAGCATGAAAAAAGAAAATGCTGCCCACAGCAAAATAAACACATGGCACTTTGGGTTCAGAGGTCAGTCCTCTTCTGAAGGACAGGAAGTGTGTGGTGATGTGCAGAAGCAGCAGTGACGTCCAGCGGGACAGAAACATGATCTCATCAGCATTATGTCTCAGGTTACTTCCTGTTCTGACAGACACTGTTCTTATTAGGGAACCATCTGAACCTGTTTTATCTATTTATTATATTCTATATTGGTTTTATATAAATATTTTAATATTAAAGAGTTTAGCAGTTAGAAACGTCAGTAGGGGTTATGTTGGATTGATCACTGGCTTACAACTCCTAAATATGCCCAGTAATCTGTATCTGACTACTATTTCAAAACAGTAGTATGAAAATGTTATAGCATTAATCAATGAAACATCTCAAGCATATATGCGCATTTCCCATGCCCTCCTAATGTTGCATTTTAATTTAGCAATGGAGTCCTGTTAATTGGAAATGTATTTTAGTCCACTTTTGTAAAACGGTTTTGTTATTGTGAACTAACAATATGTTTTTGTTATATGAAATGAAGCTGAAATATTATAAAATATAAATATTAGATAAAAACTTTGAAATGTTGCCTTGACAAGCCACCTGAAATTAAATGTTTAATACTGAAATGACTTAAAACTAAAAACTGGAATAAAATACATCTTGAAAAACTAAAATAAAAAACTTAAATATAAATTAAAAAATATTGTAAATATTTTTTTACTAATGCAAGACAAAACAACAGAATTACTACAAAATGTACAATTAAAATGAAAAATAAAAAAATAAAAGCTAAATATGATTTCAAGAATACATTTCTAAATAAATACTGTAACAGTAAATAACAATTAAAATGAAAACTAAAAAAATAAAAGCTAAATATGATTTCAAGAATACATTTCTAAATAAATACTGTAACAGTAAATAACACTGGTGTAAAAATTTTATTTGGTAGTCCTGTCAAAAAAAGAAAGGAAAGAAAGAGGTATGTGAGTTAAGTTTATTTAGCGATATTCATATTTAATAAACAAGGTAATTTCAAGTCCTTTACATAAAACAATATTTTATTTTATAACCTCCATGAAATTGAGTATTTATTTAGAACATCTATATGTAGCAAAAGGACATTAGTGATTTAACTCATTTTCAGCGCAGCTGTGTTAAATCTGTTAAGAAGCCGGATTTTGCCCTGAACAATTTATGGTTTTGCAAAACACATCCTTGATTGACTTCCTCTCTCATTAATAATATCCAGGAACATCACATGCCGCTTTGGGATCGATTGCCCTGCAGCTGAGTCTGAGCATCCTTGGTTTCATCAGATTATGCTTGACCCTCTGTCTCACCATCCTCTTCTGCCCTGCACATTCATGCAGTTCAAATGAGGAATAAATAATGTTTAAATGTTTGTAGGTGTTAGACTCGGAGCAGGACCCAGCCGAGCCGCCTCCAGAAGTAGAAGAAGATCTGGATCTGGAGAGTTTAGAGTTTGAGAATCCGAGTGACAGTGGACCAGATCTGGACGATGATGAAAGTGTTCTCAGCACCCCAAAACCCAAACTCAAGTATGCTAAGAAGAGAGTTTGTTCATTAGTGTTTATTTAGTGCCATATCTGTTATAATGTTGAGATGTGTTATTTTATTAACCCTCGTGTGTTTACCTTTTTGTGTCTGTGTGTGGTTTAGGCCATATTTCGAAGGAATTTCTCTATCCAGCTCTCAGACAGAAATTGGCAGCATTCACAGCGTTAGGAGTCACAGAGAGCCACCCAGTCCAGTAAGAACTCATTCATGTGTTTAGAAGATATTTAAATGCACACATAACATACACTTAAATTGACTTGAAATAAAGCTAATTATACTAACTTAATACTAAACTTTTCCAAATATATATGTGCCATTCAAAAGTTTGGGGTCAGTAACAATTTGTTTTGTTTTTTTTATTTAGATTGCATGGTTATTCAGCAAGAACTCCAATGAAATTTATATTTAAAATTATATAGATATATAATATATATAATAATTATTTGTTTCTAAAACTTATTTTCCAAATATGTGGCTCAGAATGCGACAAAAAATATTCCACCATATAAACGCACAACAGATTTCAAATTGATGGTAAATCAGAAATTTTTTCTTTGTTCAAAATCAGCATAGTAGAAATGTTTCTGATGGATTCATGTGACCACCTGAAGACCTGGCATTAATGGCTCTGAAAATTTAGCTTTGCCATCAAAACTTATACATCGAGAAATATTAAAATAGCAAAACAGTATTAAATTGTACTTACTATTTCACATCTGTTTTACTGTATTTGATAAAAATTTATGCAGCTTTATTGAGCATTAGAGACGTCTTCAGAAAACAAAAAGTCTTATTGACCCCATGTTTGAATGGTAATATACAGTATATAATATATATATAATATATATAGATAATATATATAATATATCTCTATATATATGATAATACAATTTATTTTTAAACCATTTTTCCCCACTTGATGACCCGTATAAGCTAGGTTTAAAACCATACCACTTCAGTTTTAATCACTCCTGACTAACTCTCTCTCTTCTCTGTTCAGATGGAATTCCGCTAAAATATGGCTGTCAGGGTGGAAAGGTTTCAGATGGATATTAATCTGAATAATGTTTTCAATGGAACTCCTTCACTCATATAAATATTCACTGAATATCAGATCAAGACTTACATGTTGTGTTTTTGAGAAGCCTCTGGCAAACGCTACTAAGCTGACTCACAGCTAATGATCCCCAATATTTAATCACATGTGGTGTGGTGGCAGCATGCAAACAAATGTCATTTTGTACAAGTGTCAACCTCGGATTAGGAAATAAGTCAAAATTATATACCTGTTCTACACTAATACCTATGGACACTAAGTTTTCTTGTTCTTTTGTGTGCCCCTTTCTTGTCCTCAAAGCTTTTTTGGTTATTACGGGTTTTAAGACCAATTTTTCTTTGGATCAGTTTAAGCTGTTTTTATAATCTTATCCACACATATATATAAAACCATAAATACTTATTATTCCATTCATTTAGTGAAAAACTTGTTATTTTACCCACCTTAAGGCTGTCTTACTTGTATCATGTAACATGTCTTTTTGGGCTTTCGGGTCATCCTAGGTTTTGACCCCTACCACTGCAACTGGAGATGATGGACACACATGGACCACTTTTATGGATAATTGCCCTCCCTACTGGCCCGGATTGACCAAAAACCGAGGCACTATCATTCCATCCACGTGAGGATACCATAAAAACCCCTTTATTAGGTGGTTAGATGAAAGAGTATAATATACGTAATCTTACCTGTTTAAAGATTACGTCCAAGGTGTCGTACCGTTTTTTTTTTTTTTAAAGGGGTCATAGGATGCTACGTGCACTTTTACAAGTTGTTTGAACTGAAATGTGTGTTGGCAGTGTGTGTACACAACCACCCTAAAATGATAAAAATCTACCCAGTGTTTTTTTTTTGATCTGGTTAAAAAGAGCAACGATAGCAAATTTTTCACCCCCCCCCCCCCCCTTGTTTGTTGTTTTTTTCTCAAATTGATCCCCTCCACGTAGTTGATGACAGTTGCGTTTCAGCAAAGACTTGACTGGCTTCTTACTTTTAGACCGCCCTGAGTGAGCTGTCATCAGTCCACCATTGTTTCACCTCTGGAGCAGATGTAGACAAGAATGACTCTAAGCGATTGAGGTGTTCTGTTGTTCGTTTGTTGGATGTAAATTAATCACAAGCAGTCGTCATTTACTCCCGACATCTGAGCCGCTGAAGTCGCAGTGGATTACATTGTTTCTGAAGGGAATGCTCCCCCGATCTACATAAATGCATCTATGTTCGCACGAATCATTCATGATCCAGCCTCATCTACAGAAGAAGTGAGTGTAAGGTTTTGTAATTCTTTCCTAATAATGTGCTAATTAGCAAGTTTCACGATGAATGCGGCTAAAGTAAATAGTCTCTCTGAGAGCAGCTCGGAAGATAGGGGCGGGGTCAGCATAGCTCATTAAAATTTTAAGGAAAATGCTACAAAAATGGCTTGATTTGAAAATATCTGTTTTTGACAGGGTAAAAAAGGTGCTTTTTACACTACCATTGAGAAATGTAAACCAAACTATGTTACAAACTTTTCATTAAGACCCCTAAAGAATCATATCAACTTGTGGAAAATGGGCATCCGATGACCCCTTTACACAAGATCCCTCTGGTGTGTGTTTTTGTCCACCCTGTTTAGTGTTTTTGTTTTTAAAAACCTTCTGCAATATGAACAACTTTCTCTCTTCATCTGAAGGGTGGAGCCAAAGTTGGCAGGGCGACGGGGGCGGAGCACATCACTTAAAGAGAGACAGACCAGTCGACCGCCCAATGAGAGAGCCAACAGTCTGGACAATGAGCGTTTGCTTGACACACGCTGCCACCTACAGGTCAGATAGAACCTCTCTGCACACAACAAATACTCCAGTTACTAACAGAACGCATTTAGCCTACACGCAACTAATTTGGTCTCTGTTTGGTCTCGGTCTGGTTAGATTCCACGCAAAACGGTTTATGACCAGCTGAACCACATCCTGGTGTCAGACAGCCATCTTCCCGACAGCATCATCCTCATTAACACCTCTGACTGGCAGGGCCAGGTATGATTGACAGCTGTCAACACAACATGACGGTTTCTGTGATGGCACATATTGCGAATGATCAGCTGTTGATATAAAGCTTACATATTGTACATTTTGCTATCATTTTATATAGATTTTTATTTTTAAAGACAAAGCATAATACAGTTATTTATGCTGCAAATTCTACAAAAACACACAAATTGTTTTTTTTGTCTTTCATAGTGACCAAAACTGAAAAATACAAAAAATAATCATTAAAAAAATACAGTAAAAAATATCTATTTGCCATTTAAAAAAATAATTTTTTCATATATATTTGCAAATGTAATTGAATTCAATGGCACAGCTGAATTTTCAGCATTCTCATTACTCCAGTCTTCAGTGTCACATTATCCCTCAGAAATCATTCTAATATCCCGATTTGCTGCTCAAAAACATTATTATTATTATTATCACTGATAAAACTGTGTCCTGCTTATATTTTTTTTGTGCAAATTGTTGGATTGTGAACTTTTTTGATTATGGGAAGGTCCTCATTTATTTAATGGCATAACAATGTTATAAATCACTTGTCACTTTTGATCAATTTAATGCACTCCTAATGAATAAAAGTATT